>DWEE01000175.1:0-20657 GCA_018245755.1 Parelbella macleannani | reverse complement strand
ATACGAAGTTGGATAATGACTGCCTCGGTGGTCGAATGGTTGCAAATGCGGCTTCCGATTGTTAGGTCCTGGGTTCAAATCCCAGGTCAGGTACTATTCGATTTTTCTATTATGGAATATCTAGTTGTGACCCGGAGTCTTGATTTGTGCCCGGTGTATGACAATAATCTTACCTATTCCATGGAGCTTAAACGTAACCGGTGAAACGTGGGAGTGTAGATACTGCACTCCTCTGCCTACCTCTTCGGGGACTACAGGCGTGATGTTACGTTTGTATACATAAAATGGACAAGCATATAACTTACACGAGTATAAATATAGATAGGTACAATTAAACCCACCGAGCGCAGTATCAACGCAGGTTGCCTACTCAATAATACAATTTACAACTTCCTAGGCCACGCCCGCTGAGCTCTACGAACGTGCGCCCCGAGGACCCATCTCGTATTCAAGCCATAAATTGAATCTGCATCCCACTTATTATCTGGCTGTTTGTTTTTTTCTTTTACACAAGACGTAATTATAGAATAACCGTTTGATAGAGCGGAGACCGTACTAGGTTTAATTTTTTATAACCGTAATTCCGCTTTCCACAATAAATTTGTATATATATCTTTAAAATGTAATTGTCAATTGTCATTCAGTAGAATCATGTATTTTTGTATCTATATTTTACATACCTCGTCAGGTAGAACACAATGAACTTATTTATCTGCGATATTGTATCAATTGTATTAACTATTTTCGTGCAAATAAAATTTTTATTTAATTTCATTTAAGTATTCATTGTGGAAAAAAAAAATTCTAACATCCCTGACTTCTTCGTAAGATGATATAGTTAGATCCAGCGTGAGTACAGTCATTCAGCCAGAGCTGTACTAAGTTCCCTAAAATATAATATTAATTTGAAGTATTCAGAGCCCGCATTGAACTACAGACTTGTCCTGTATTTGTTGGATGGAACTGTTATCAGTCAGTTTTCAAAAGCGATAGTTTGGTTCAAAGCTTTTGACTTACTCCTACCAGAGGGGAGGGTGGTGGACGACTCTGTGGCAAACTCTTACTAGTAAACCGCGATGAGGCTGCATGGTCTAGTGCTTTCCCAGATATTTATATCGTGTCTCCAGTGATGCTAGCTATGGACCAAATAAAAGAAGGGTGCATTGTTCAAAACTACAAAAGCCAGTAAATATCAGCCTAAATGTTCCTTTTAATATTTCTAAGAAGCTAGTATTATCAAGTATCGTTAAAGGTACCTTCAAGTAGTCCTTGAAAAATCGTTTAGCTCGGGAATTATGCATAGTCTACCTGTCTGAGAACACTCTTTACTTGTCGAGCATCACGTGTAAAACTCCTTGAAATATATTGACACACGAGCATCGATAATCCGAATCGACCTGCCAGAATTTAAACTAAGATAGCAGCTGGTACAAACAGTAAGATACAGCGATTTGAATCTATTTTAAACGCTGTTATTGTTTACGGCAAGTTAAAAACCTTTACAAAATTGTTTTTTTAATTCAATTCGTTCATTCATACATTTCATTATCTGTGGCCCGCGGTTTTACCCGACGATTGATTAAAAAGAAACTTGATTATTTATAGAGTACTTCGGTATTTTTTTAAATCATGTTTTTTAAATTATTCCTTCTATTTTTTTCTTTTTAAACGGCTCCGAAGGATCGTAGAGAGGTATTAAAAAGGAAATTATTAAAAAAGATTTTAGGTCCAAAGATTGGCATGTTCAAACATACTCTCTTGTTTTATTATTAAAAATAAAACTACGAACTTGTCAACTCTGCGAAGTTCTTCGTTTTTTTTTTCGCGGTATACATATACATATAGTTACTAACCACAGCTCTGGGAATTTCATTGTTTATATGTCGCGTCATTTGTCAAAGATGCCATAAGCATTCTCATCGCCTCTCACGGCTGCCGAACCATTATCAGCTCTCCTTTTAGCACTTCATTATCACACCACCGCTGGGCATCATTAACACGCATACCGTTCGGCCGTTTTCGAGTGTAAGTACATTTAACATTTAATTTTTTGGTACCGTTGAACCGCATAAATAAACAACGTTTAGGTATTTTCTGAAAGTCTGACACATCAATCGAATCTCGGAAACACTCGAACGTTCTGATCCCTAGCGGTTTTGTAGGTATATCGGAAAACACCCGTGAGACTAAGTTTCATGACAATCGTTCTTTACCAGGAAGGTTGTCAAAGACAAATTTTCGTGACTGCTATCTTATTCTTTGGGGCACGCTTCAACCCTTCGTTCCTTATTATTACTACCATCAGCATCATCACCAGCACCAGCACCATCATCTTTCCTTAATTACCGAGAAAGAGCTGTTCTCATGATGGAATATAAGAGATGTAGATAAGATTTAAACCTGAAGGTATCTTTTACGTAAAATTTTCAGACCTCAGTAAACTGCAAACTAACCGTCCCAAACAGATAATTTTTTTATGATCTATAAAAAGATACATGTCCGATTCGCTACGTTCCTAGCCAGAACTTCCTCGACTACTTATGGTGTAGATTGAGTAAAAACTTCACACGTATGATCACCCAATACTATATCTTCTCAAATTCAACCAGTCGCATTAATTACCAGAACAGGTAAAGAGTATTTTCAGTTGAGACCTTTTAAATGAAGCTCAATATTCCCGCCGAGAAATTTCAATATCCCCACGCCAGGAACAGAGCTCGTCCATTAATCACAAGTATCAGAACTTAGTTGTTGTTAACGGCAGCATTATTGGTTCCGCCCACTCCATCTTCAGTGGAGTTATCGAATTTTCAACATTTCATTGTTACAAATCAGAATGTGTTGAGGCATAACTATTGACTATTTTAATGGCTTACACTAACGAAGAATTATAGAGGCTTTCTGATAGTAAGTGGTAACGCTAAACTATGAGCATTTCGAACTTTAAATGCTTCTCCAACGCATTGTCGACAATAATTTAGGAGATAACTACTCGTTTTCTAGATTTATCTAAGATATTTTACCCATTGTAAAGTAGAAATACATCATATTAATCATATTTACTGTATCATTCCTAACTTATATTAAACACAAAAGACTTTCCAGGTCTTGCTTTCTAATACCTTGCATAGTTTTAAATAGATTTAATATGTTAGCGTCAATCTCTAAATGTATCCCCTTCTCACTGTTTGTTCTACTTCTAAATTTAAATTCTATACATATAACACATTAAATAAAACAATACGACGTAAAAGTGTAAACTTTAACAAATAAACCTACAAACTTTCTGTGCCGTGTATATTAAACAGCAGGCGTACGGTCAAAGATTATAAGCTGATTGTCTTTATAGATTAAATCCTTCCAAAATCGTAACACAATCAAATATATTCCTTGTATCTAAGGCATAAGGTCGAGCGTGTGATGTGTGCATACGATAAGTCCGAGATTCTCCAGTGCGCTGAAATCGCCTTAAAACAAAAACTAAACGAAATATCTTCTTTGGTGCTTAGCCTAAGTTAGCAGCGAAAGTTTTCGCATAAAAACATTAATGTCTAAACTTAAAAAAGAGTTTAGTCTGAGAATGTTGGTGTGTAACGAAAAAAGTAAAGTCCATATAATTTAGTAAAAAACTAAATTTGAAACTTGCGTGTAGTTAATACAAGAAATAGCTGAGCAAGAAACCAATTACGTATGTAAACTTAAAGTATTCGATGCATTGCTGTCTTTTATTGGGGCAGTTACGTCACACTTGTCTATTGTTGTGAATGTCACAGTTGTCGATTGTAAAGCTGAAAGTAAAAATATGCATACATGTCTTCAAGCCAGGTCCGTAACGAGGTAAGCAGAGAGCGCCGAATGCCAAATATCGCAATTCTTACAGACATGCCGTGGCTTGTTCTACATTAATCACATCGTTAGATAAGAAGATTATTAATTTATTACAATAGATTCCCCAATCACTCGTTCCTTACGCCCAGTACAAGTATGACCGATGACGTGCACACGTTGAACGTGTCGGCTACATCGGACCTCCGTCGACGCTCCAGCTTGTCGGAAATAAGATAATGCCTCACATTGCGCAGTTTTGTTTTAATTTAGTAAAGTCATGGTTTTCAAGTCGCCTCTTCATAACGTGACCAAAATTTTACAGTGATATGCAGTATATGGCGAATAGTAAAGTATAATATCTAACAGAAAATGGTGGGTTGTGATAATTGATATTTAGTTTATTGACACCTATAGTAAAAAATTTAAACATGATACCCTATAGATGACGCTACATGTATGTGATGTTTTTCATTGAGTACAATAGCAGAGTTGAAAATACTGTAAATATTTTATGAAAGTCAATCACCATTCGGAACGGATTTATGAGGCAAAGGTAATGTATATAATAATAAATATAGGAACATAATTTCACCCGTACAATATTGGCAATAAACTCATATCACTTTAATTATAATTGTGATCTGGCTATATACTTCTCACCTTTTTCTTTATTCGCGTTCACTTTTATCTTGGACCACACTGTTATATCAACTAAGGACATCGAGAGAAAGAAATATACTATCCGTAATCGTCCCATCTGCTTCTATTGTTGTCCGAATTTATTGTTAATACATAGTTCGTTCACGTCCTTTTGTGTTGATCCTAAATTTAACCTCTATCAAGATATACAGTTGGGACATAAAAAAATTCTTTCGATATAGACCGTAGTAGTCATATGGTAATAAAGTAGATCAATGTAAAAGTACGATTCAGTTATTCTGGATGTCGCTTCTCGAGCTATTGAGCAGGATTCACGCACAAGAGATGAGCATTTCACGACGCATCCACCATTTAATTCACTTCATTTAGAATTTAGATTCACAGTACATAACTATGAACAGAAGGGACCATTTAACATCGCATGAACCACATTCCCATGTTCTACATGGATTTGCTTCGTTTGAAAACGTTTTATGCTTCTGAAATTGAATTCATCCTTTCGTTTGTACCATACACATATAAGTATAGTTGATATGCTGTCAAACTAGAACACATTCAACTCGATACAGAGGAGAAACTTTACAAACGTTAAATCCACGTCAACCGCCGCTGGTCGGGAGTTGAAACTGAGTTGGTAATAGGGTTACGTTAAGCCAAAGGTCACAAGGCAAGATCGTATTGGAGCGTATTTAACACGACATAACCTTTTGACTCTGATTGGCGATGGTTGATCACTACAGAGAAGTAATAGGCACGGAAACACGTTTAATATTAGCACATGAAGAAAAACATTATGTCCATCTACAAACACTTATATTTCACTTAGCCTTATCTTAGCATTGCTTAGTAATAAATGAAATTGTACTGAGACAAATTTTGCTTTTTGTGACACCTGTCACAATTTGCTACAAATACAAATAGGCTAGATTAAAGAACAGCAGTAGTTATACTAAAATTACAGGTTATACTTCTCTAAAATGTAATCTCATTACTAATGTCTACACTAATCCGATAGCGGTTGCCGTGTGTGGGAGTATTTTTATACCCGCTCGCGTCTATAACTCGCGCCACAGTAAAGCATTAGCGCAGATGTGCGTTGGATGTACCGGAACATGACACTATGCGCCCGACTGCGCCCCGACTTTATTGAATATATCGACACATGGATGAGTCTAAAACACAATTTTACCGCAGCTAGCTGTGTTTGTTCAGTGAACATTATTATTTGTGCAGTCATAGTTGCTTGTTTCATCATTCATGTAAAATAAAATATTATAAATCTTGTCGATTGAAATTTTCGAGTGAAGCAGGATAACAAATGTTTTATATATATTATTGGTGTTTTCTCTATATCCATTATATGTCACTTACAGGTAGGTACCTACATATATATTGTAAATAAACCTTCACAAAATAGCTACGTAAGACTATGCAGGAGGTAGAGGTGCACTTTACCCTCACATTAAGCCGTGGATCGAACCTCTTAGGACAGGTGCTCGAGCTGCGTACTACATATTTATCGTCTTCGCCCATGTGCTCCCAATGCCTTAAAGGATTTGAAGAACCTACTCTTCTTCAATACCTCTATAGTCTTTAATGTTTAATTGACGAATCGTGGGAGTACTAAGCCTATCTGCCTACCCTTTCGGGGCGATATAAACATGATTTATATTCATTCGAGCTGTTGAATAGCGCATCGCCCCTATTAATTAATTAACACATCGCCTCCGTTCGTTCACTTCGAAAGAACCCTTAAATCTCAGTAAGCAAATCACTTTCGAACCGAAATACCGTTCGAAAAAAAAAAGCAGATTAAAAGCGAGGGATTGCCGTTAGCGTTCAAATTAGGAACGACTAATTCCTTAAAACCAAAAGGTCCTATGTGGCATGAATTTATCAATCTAAATTAGACGCTATGAGTATTAAGGGGACTTGTACATTTGATTGTCACACTATTAAGACTGTAGTAAGATTCACATTAGGGTTAATTTTAATCACAGCTGCGATACGCATGTTAATTAATAAATTTCTCATACTGGGAGCAGAGATCCAACGGTGGAAAGATAAAAAGATTGATGATGTTGATGATAATGATGATGACATTGTATTACAATGATTATAATTATTTAAACAGTAAAACGTTGCCTCATTATTACAGAACTGAATCTAACAAAGCAATGTTCATCAATTCAACCGAAAAGAGACTTTAGGTAAACAGACGTAATAATGAAAGGCTTAATTGAAATACTGATTGGTTTGTTGGTCTACCCTACGATCCTGTCCATTCCTTCGTCAGTCCCGAAACCAGCTTCACTAATTGCCTGTTGCCTTACCTCATCAATACTTTAGGCATTGCATAAAGGTGAGCTTAAAAAACTGCTTTATTTGTATGAGTACAGGGTGCTTTAGGTATTGTCGCGTTGCCTTTAAAAGATTCTCCAATATATCCCTATGTAAGTATTGATTTAATATCATGGAAATATTTGCTTTAGTCTGCACTTAATCCATTATACCCTATACATTTCGATAACGAATATACACTATGGGCATTACCAGTCCAATAAATAAAAGGGTGGACTGATGAGTAGGCAAATACATACTTTGTTGAGGTTAAGGGACAAATGGCAAGAAGACAAAGTGTTTTCTCGTTGCACTGTTTTCTTTGCCATTTTGACTAATACATATCTACGTACATTCAATGAAATCAATCTGAGCTACGTCTGCCACTGCCGTGGTAGCTGCAACTACCATTTTTCTATCGATACACGCAAGGTTACGTCTAAATATAAGAATATTTGTATGAGAGGAGATAACGGTCACTTATAATTTCTGATTTAGTGTTACTGTTATCATATATCATAAGGAAGTCCTTTCATCGTTTCAATATTGGAATCGGATGTTCTCAAAGAATGAGGAATATATTAAAGTGTGTATGTTTCACCCTTTAATAATGTTTAAGATTTGTACTCTGTCCACAATGTAATTGTTAATATCATAAAGTGTCGTCGTCATAAAGTAAGCTAGTATTTACTAGTATTAAATAAATAAGAGTAAAGAGTTTCTTTGATGTCATAGTTCGTTGGAATTATGTAAATAAAAATTGTAATGTAACTTCACGTCGTTGGTAAATCTACAGTAAAGCAATTCCTATTTCAACGGTATTAATCTAAGTGAATAAATAAAAATCTACTCGGATTATACTCAACTTGGAAACCTAATCTGGATGGTTTTTATAAAATATACTCTTTTATGCCAGCTCTAGACAGGACTATTTTTCGCGTAAGTCTGTAAGCTGATTTTCGTAAGGACTATTTTTCGCGTAGTCTTGTAAGCTCATTTCTTATTCAGGCCGAAGGGACGCGCGATACGTGCGTCACACGTCAATCGAGACTGAGACTCATCCCACGCACACGATCACAATATCTGTCGTACCTTATTTCACTTATCTCACACGTACGTACAAAATGTTCCAAGAAGTCCATGGTCTTTTGGTATGATTGGAGTTCTCTATAACAAATTTCAACAAAATCGATGTAACGATTTTGATGTGAAAATATAACACAAGGAATCAATCAAGAATCCCAATGATCCATTGAGATCAAGAACAATCCACGGAAATTAAAAATATTCTTAATTATTACGATATAAATTACATGTCCTTATAACGTACTCTTGGGTCGTATCGCGGTGAAATGTACCGCACATGTGCCGCCAACGCCGCAGTGTTATTCGGAGCCCCAAAACTCGCCCAACATTAAACAAGCGGCATTCAATTAAAAATAATTGAATTGGGACAAACGGAAGAACGCACTCGAGAATGCAAAATTTGGAGACGAAACGTGGATAGCTTTAGTTTCAAATTTTGAAATACTCGAGATTTTTAAAAAATAGGGGAGAACAACCTCGGAGCTAATTAATTTCGAAGTTATTATCCTTGTAAGTAATTAATTTTATGTTTAAAAAATATTATTTTATGTTTCTATGAAGATGCAACTGTCAGTGATATAAGACAGACGATTATTCATCAGCATAACTTTAAAGAGCTAAGTTCGTGATACGAAATTCAACGAACCAAAAAGTCAATTCCTACCTTTCTTTTCTGTAGACGCAAAACTGACAACCAATTCATATTGACATATATATTAAAACCATTAAGATAACCAAATCTTTTAAAATATAAATTGGAAATAGAAATATAAATATCAACATAATCATTACGTTTGATTTGCATCCACAATATGCATGACCATTATAAACGTGATTCTCGCCAATTGAACATTTGTTATGTCGAAATCAAAATTCATAAAGAATTATAAAAAACGATCCTCTTTCCTTACCTCCTTACAATTCGGGCGAAACACTGCTGAGGTAATAAAAGCAAGAATTGAGAGTACTCTCACCTCAGTCGATTCAAAATGCAACCAGAACATGGAGCGGTGGAAACAAAAACGTAGAACACTTTGGCATTCTGTGTCAAGGTGCCCTAGAGAATATTTAACGCGTCAGCTCCGACGAGATTGTTTCCTCACGACTAGAATATGTCACTTTATTGTTGTTGATCAATTTTACAAAAGTTCCAGAAAGCTAGAACGTCTGTATACTGGAAACTTTATGGTCAACCGTAACTAAAGATTTTTACGCTTTTACCAACAAAACCGCCTCTTGAGACAACTATTTTTAATCAAATACCAGCCATTTTGTGTCGCACACTTCAGAATACATTTCACCTTGAATGTTCTGGAATCTGTTTTTTGCACAATGAATTTGATGCAAACAATTTTTAATGACCATAAAATAATTATTCAATGATTTCCTACTTTTTCTACTGAAAAAAAAACTTCAGGAAAAATATCAAAAATACATCGTACTCGACTAAGAAGCGAATTATGAAGGACGAGATCCTATAATAAAGGATCAAGAATCACAAGTGCATTGAATCTTCTGTCTATCTAGAGTTTTTACACATTTTTTTTGCCTCGTTTATGATAAGACAGATATTTTTTATTTTCACTATATTTCCAAGTGATGGAGGTGCCAGAAATATTCGAATCCGGCGGTCTATGAAGAGTGATGAATGTAAAAGAAGGACGTCAGATCTGTAGAGACAGAGATATTTCGCACTCGGTGCCGCCTGTCTACTCCGTAAAGGACGTGGTACGACGATGTAATAATAATGTGAGTATTTATAGGTAACATTGGACAGGTTTTGCTTTCAAAATATGACTTATTTTAAAATGATTCATGATAATGCAGCTATCCCTTTCTGTTAATTCTTTTATTCTTTAAAATACAAATCTGCTGAAATAAAATGAACGATAAGTGTCGTACTAACTGATTTTCGAAAAGTAATAGAAGAGATAGATATCTTATCCATGTACATGTATAATTCGAAAATGGGGCAACCCACATAAAACTTTGCATAACGCTTAGTATAATATAGTAGTAGTCAGTAAAACATTTTTCTTACGCTAGAAAATTTTCTTACGAATCCATGTAAGTACAAATGTTTTAACAGTACTTCATTGGATTTTTTTGTCCCCCCCTGACGCGCTTACAACGTGCATGTAACTAAGGTACAAGCATATTTAACTTATCCAAAAATTATGTGTCAACAGCTGTCACGCATATTTCCGGTTTGACTAACGTTCTCTGCGTAACGTAACGTAAATCTGCGACTTTATAACGACACCGCTACTTACCAATAGGCCACTATTAATCAGCGTCGAAATGCAAATTGCGAAATCAGAATGCTGAACAATCGTGGCACAATCTGGTGTTACAAAACGTTACATTCTTATGTTATTGTTCTAATATACCATGTGTTTATCCATATTTATAACTGATGTGGTTTTTGAATTGTCTACGATTTTGCCTACGGTATGGTAAACGTTCACCATCGTTGAACTCGTAACAAAGAAAATTTCCGTTTTATTATTAGTTATTACCAGTATTCAATTTCATCTCGGAACACTTCCAAAATTAGTTAGAGCTGGCTCCCTAAACTCATGATTACGATAATATTCTAAATGAACAGAGAACATTCGTGCGCCAATGCTTATAATTGGGTATGAATTTATTATCGAAAACAGTCTCTCCTTTTAGAAAGGATTACATTCCTGCAATTGATGGTGCTAGGGGATCCCCCCGATTCAGCGAAATCGGATCGGGAAGCGATCTTCAAAAACTTAAGGCGAATAGACGTAAAACAGTGCTGTAAGGTGAAATAAATGACGAATATTATATTTTGCCACTTACTATAACATAGTCTACGAGACACGGACTGTTTTCTATGTTTCAGAAGACGAACTGTCGCAGCAAACGTATTGTAAAAGTAAAAGTGTAAATTTAGCACTAAAAAGAACAAAAGGACTCTAAATATTACCTTTTATACCCGAAGTCCATAAAGGTTTTTCACTTATGAATCAATATTTGTTTACATATTAAGACAAGCATTAAAAAATGGTGAGATTTTTTTTAAAAGAAGTAAGTCGCAAACCACGACCCGGAATTCACAAATAGTATTAATATAGTAGTTGTTTACGCTCTTGGACGTTAGGAACATTAGAACGTCAGTTAAACCAATATTCGTTTTTAATGAAAGCAACATTATTTGCTTAGCATAAAGCAAAGTGCCACCAATAGTACAAATTAATACGCATAGTCTGCCTCAATATGCGTACAGTTGGTATTAGTCAGTGGTCATCCTATTCAAAGTACATCATTGACGTATTGTTATTCTTGACGACTGAAGTAGCCGTGGCTCCTTTAAGATACATGTGCCCTGTAGAAACTAAAGCCTTTAGTATTATTTAATTAACGTAATAGAAAAGTGTGTGTAGCTATGATACTGCGCCTAGCGAATGTTACATGTCCTACAACCTAGTCGTGGTAGATGCGGTCTGTGGTCAGTTGTGATTCTATTAACTGTAAAGCTCAGCTTCAGCTGGACAAATGAGTGAACACCCTTAAGGGTTAAAAAGGGGTAAAACGAGACCGGCATTAACACGAACAGGGGTGCCTTTTAAATTGCTTTATTCAATTATTTGAGTTTTACGTTCCACCGAAACGTGAGCACATCAAAACTGGTCTCGTTTACTTATGCTCGTAATTCCCAGATTAAAACACGCCCCTTTTAATGTGCTTTTATATAAAAACTAAGGTAATCCACATCGTATGCTACACGAGTTGTCACTTGCAGAATTCAAGAGGGAATAATAAAGTAAGCTTATTGTAATGACTATGTTTAGAACGGAAGTTAATAATAATTAAATTTGCTCCTTGCTATAAGTCAAACACAATGAAAAAATAAATCAAAATAAGGTTAATTCTTTAATTTAAGTGAATCTAACAACTATTCCAAGAATGTATTTTAGTAGTCAATTATCAAATTTATATCCTTATCTAACTGACTTTTCATTGATAATTATATAATTAAAATCTTTCACGATCGACATAATCCATGTACTGTTAACATCAGATTGTTAAGTTCCTTTTTCATTACTTCATCTTCCTCCTAACAATAAATAACCAGTGATGTCCATTCCCTACCAAAACTATATCGCCCATCAATTATCTCAACACCAGCAGTTCTTTATTACGAAACGTTCCGAGAACTATTCCTAACCAGCAGAAGCAATAAGATCTATTTGGTATGAAACGTGCCGCGTACCCGTTGTGCTCCCTTGCAACACCCCAAGCTCTCCTCTTTATTAGAACACGGATCCCAACGGACTGTACGTGAGCTGAGCGCCTAAAATCGCCTTTGAAAGCCGCAAATAATTCCCTCTGTTGATACCGTTCCATTTACTTTTCTCCGAGACCAAAACGTGCGAATTTTCTAATGTAAAACGCCTCAGACTATTCTAATGGAATGTCCTGAACTTAAAATGAAGCTATATTTCCGCCGTATATTCTACATTACAAATTATAGCTATAAAGATGTTTACTGTATCTTATAACGCTTTTTCATATATAATATACTCGTAAGTTATTCACTTTGTTTTATTACACCTAAAGTTACGTTTTATTTCATCATAAATTACATTGAAATCCTTTTACGCAGGTACAACCTACTTCACATAAGTCATATAAAATTAATATTGAATTTTTTTATTGAAAATGAATTACAAATTAGGTTGGCAGTTTTTTCAGATGTCAGACATAAATGTGGAATAATTTTATATGTACAACGTTGTAGTATCGTGTACACAATGCCTTATGCGATGTACATGAATTCAATATTTAAGGAATTGTAAACATTGTCAATCAATAGTTCTTAACAACGTATTTATCATTTAAGAGATCAAAATAATAGAACCTTTGAGCCCAAAGCTCACCTTTGCCGTTTAATTTAATTCGTGAAAATTGAGAGATATTTTCCGGTACATCCTCTTTGTAGATAAAAGCTTCGCCCGGATTGATGGGATTGAATAATTTAGCCGATCCTCATCTTTCGAGGTCGATTGATTGAAGGCCTGTCCATTAGCCGAAAGTTTTGTGAATTCCATTCTCGTATTTTCCGTTCGCTGGAAATAAGTAAAAATCGGTAGTGAGATTTAAATGATTTAATACAGTAAGTGATCTGAGTCGTCAATAGAATTTTACTTTTTGTCATAAAGAATGCAACGTAACATCATGCTTGTGCCTCCACGTATAAGTAGACAGAGATGTCGAGTTCAATCCCAGGTTTCACCAGAGCCTGTTGCCAAACATCGAGCACAAATTAAATTAGAAAATCTCAACTTTGCACGACCCGAGAATTAAATCCAGGGCCTTTCGATCGGCAGTAGCACTTGCGACCACTTAACCAACGAAGCATTCGAGTCATTATGGTTATTTTTTAATCTTTTTATACATATGTCAGTTATACAGCAAAAATTTAAAAAGTACGATAAGACTAACGATTATATTACTTTTTATTGAAGCTATTATAGATAACTTGAATGTTATCACATAGGTTTTGTGTAATCTAGTTAAAAAATTACGAATACCACAATATCTGGGTACAAGTAAAATAATGTATAATCTATTTTTCTATTTAAATGGTTCCTAATAAAATCGATTGAATTATGTGGTATTCAACCACAACAAATATAAACAAAAAGCAGAGATACCTGATTTCAAATTAAACCATAATGCACATGACCTAAAATATCTCGAGACCGTCGAGCTCGCAAGATTTAAAGCGGTGGGCTTTCAATAAATCTTTGCTGTGTAACTCCTCAAGACATATCTCCACTTTAATCCCTTGCGTCTGCTAAATGTCCCTGACTTATTTAGGGAAGCTGTTGGATTTGGATAATTACTATTCTGGGGGTGGGGATTACACAAATTAAAAAATAAAACCGTTTAAAAAATAGGCCAAGATGGCGTCGGTACTGCGGTAAGGATAAAACTTCACTAAATATATTTTAAATCAAATTTGGTTTGATGCTCCTTTTGCTAGTATGTCAACCTCCGATGAACACTTTAATTTTTTTTTTATTTCATCTACATATAGTGATGTAATCCTCTTTGATTCTCTGAATTCTTTTTTAATTAACAATACACGCTTACAACGACTTTATTACAAGTTACTTAACGTTTAGATTAATGAATCTCTTTATAAAATATAATACAAAAATCTAATGACCAAAGCTAAGAAAGGATATGTAGACTCGAAATTAGTTACATTTGCAACTTTGTAACAAAATTAAGACCGCTTTATTACCCAACTTTGAAATAGTGCCATAAAATGAGTTTAAACCATCATTGCATCGCCTTCGACATCAGTTTCCTCCATACTATTACTAATGTTCATTATAATTAAAATAGTTCTCGTGGGAAATAGTATAATTAAGTTATCACATTAAGGTTTTCCTTTCCTGCAATAAGTCAGTGCTGCGGTAGACCACTAGCAGTCAAGAGTGAGGAACAGAAACATAGCAATCATGGAGACTAAACTGCAGTGTTAAAAATGTGAAAAATAATAGTACTTAATGAGTACCATCGAAAACATTTAAAAGGAGTTGCGATTAACCTTTTTAAAAATGCATTTTCAAAGGCACTTTTAATTTTTAAAATAGTTGTCTTCAAAGATTTTTGTTTGTTTTATTAGTGTATAAGGAAAAAAAACAAGAAAATAAAAATACAAAATTCAAGACATATATCAAAAGGTCCCGACGCAGAGCTCGCTCCATTTAATAATTAATTAACAATCAATAAATTTATAGCACGAAAACCAAATAGCCAATTTCATGAATAATAATTTATTTTCATTGAAATAATTTATATATTAATGTACACATTTTGAACACTGTCTATACCTTTATCATTGAAAATTAAAAACAATATTGTTCGTCGTTTTGCGTTCCTTTTTGTCAACAATTTGTTCTTCAACGTGTGCCCTTGCTTTTTTCTAACATAGACATACAGCGCTCGCTTCAATTCAGGTATTATTTAATTACGAGACAGACGAGAGTATCTGCTAAGGTTATAAAGATATTTGTCATCAGGCGACCGACACGGGCGTAACGCTGCATATAGAAATTCCAGCTCAGATCCTGATTACGAAACCTTATACCTACACATATACGCTTTGGTAAATAGTTGTAGGAGATATTTGAAATTGGTATCCGTATAGGGCAACCTGTTTCCCTCTCATTTTACGAACATGAAATTTAATAAAATTTAAGCACTAGGTTGTTCAGAGCATGAGCTCCATGGGTCTACAATAATAAGCGCCAATGCAAGCAAGCAAAGCAATCAAGCAAGAGTTACGATAACCGAAAGAGTCGACCCGGTGTCTTTGGGTAGTTTCTATAGTTCTTTGAGTAGAGTTATAGACACGCTGCGCTCTCTGCCAAACCCTAAGAGACCTGGCGTGAAGACATGTACGTACGTAATATTGAGGTGCTTATTAAATAGTCGAGAGTTGTATTGTATTGTCTAGTAGTGTTGTTTGGATGATACGTACATAGTGCGGCCATCTGGACAACACATGCATGTAAAGGAAGTCATAGTTAATGAAACAAGGTCATCAATCCAATGGTCAGATAGCGATACATGTAGTCCGAGCGGCCTCCAGTTTCACCGACCTCTTCATAACAAGATAAACTTTGCAAACTAGTCTTATCACGGCTGGATAATTGGCCGGCAATCTTATCGACGCATCCTGAAGATGTCGTGCGAGATGACTTGCTAATAACCACGGGACGAGAACGTTGCGACATTCATTAAGAGTCTGTGAGTCCGTGGACAAATATCAGTATCGTAAATTAATTGTAAACTTTTATAAAGTGTTTATATTATTTCTAAAAATATGGACGTTAAATATTTTTGAGTTTTTATAACATGAAATTTCCAATAGTCGAAATCTGCATTTATATCTGGTATATGGCAATAGGCTCATCCCCTAATCCATGGTAGGAGGTTGAGTTTACTACTCTCCGCTGTCTACCTCCTTGGGGCGTTAATGTTAGGCGTGATGTTATATTATGTACATTTGACATGACATCAAAATACATACAAAAACTTCTAGATACATTTTAATGTACAACTCGAGATGTCATCGTTTATTGATAATAGAAAAAATATTTTTTACGACATTTTATTCATTCCGTGGATAAACGTACTGCCAAGAATGAACAATATATGATCGCCAGGTATTTCAACATCCGTTATTACTGGACATACCTTCATAGGGGCGAATACGCCCTAGGGGGATGGATACGTGATTTGAGAGCCGTATGTGACATTAAAAGCCATTTTCATTTTTCTCTTTCCAATAACAAATTCTGGACTGTTGTTTCGATTAAATATTTTTTATTGTTTGTGCCTATATTTTAATGTACCTACAAAAATCTCTTATTGCAATCGTAAAATGTAAAATAATACAGTTCACAAAAGAAATAACTCCGAGATATCCACAGTTAGGAAAATTTAAATTATTTTATCACTATTCATAAGTAAAGTGGACACAATGATATTTGTTTAATATCAGATGTCATACGTCGTACGTCACACAGTGACCTTTCCTCCCATACGTACAGAGAACTGGAGCAACAACATTTAATAGTGTTCAATCAGCTGTCTAATAAAGTTGTATTTTGTCTTTTAATAACCATTTAATCAATTAATTTTTTTTCCTCAAACGACATAATATGTATATCTACCTACGCCATATAAGTGTAGAAAGTGTTGATACAAGTATTTACAAGTTTTTTATATTAAACGATTCGTTTCCCATATAATTGTTACATAAAATTCTAATAGGAGCCGCATTAATCAATTACATTTTTTTTTTAATCTTAACATTGTTTTAGTATCCAGGTACGATTGAAATTACTTACTTTCAAATATAATAATTACAAAAACGTCAACAAAAACAAGGTCTACTAATTTTATATTCATACAAGCTCTTGAACAATACAGAAATTTTCAATTTACTTCAAAGCTTTGCAAGATACGCTCCTGCCATATAGCGATATTCAGCGATAGTTGAATATTATATGTCCACTGCATTATCCCGGGCCACTAAGCCGACGAGTGAGGATAGCGCTCGCATCAGAGGAAATTCCTCCACAAGAATGAGTATGAATCCTAGCACGAATGAAGGCTTATGACGTCAAAGACGAACATAATCACCGGAAACATTTTAGTAATACATCTAGCACTGGTGAGTTGCTAGTCTTTCGCCGTATGAGTTGTACAAAGTACTCTATTAAAGCAATATTGGGTTTTATTAAGAGCTATGATACGACCCCAACAATAAAAAACAATAGAATATACTTCCTAAGTATACTCTTACCGTACAAAGTATCCCAAGATTCGAAAAGATCATAGGATTCGAAAATCTAAGCATCACTCGTAGATACGTTTTAATCGTATGATTGCTGGGCTCGATCAATTTCGATTCCATCTTAGGCTTAAGACCTATAAAAACTGATAGTAAAATCTGTGCAGTATCGACAAAATTGTAGCAGCCGCAAACACCAAATGAGCCTGCTAATGATGAATGAAAATCTGGAAAAGTTTAAAACTATCCACGTCCACGAGATGATCTAAAAGTAATCAATTCTCCATTAAGATAAGCTCGGCGTCCTTATACTGTCTCGTGACTCAGTCAATGACGATTGCTTGCAGTATTTTATATTCTTCTTTTACTTAAACCTACTCCAATTAATTCGTTCATCGTGACAACTGCATCTTTTGCATAGAATAAATGCTTGGCTAATATCAGATATAAATTAAGACGAATACTCAAGATTTAATGACGTTACCACCACGTGGACACACTATTCCGTTAATATTTAATAATATTTATTCACCCTTTGGAATTGCGTTGCACTTTTAGTTAATAAAATGTGCAATTTACGTTTGGAAGACACGCAGGTGGCTAATTGAAAATAATATCACACTTCCTGCTGCTGAAAAATGCAATTTCCTGATATTTCCCAGCCGCCTATAGAGGTAGAGAAGCGGAAGTCGCTTTAGCGGAAGTGAGCAATATTCTAGCTTAATAACGTTGTGTAGCATAAAATTGATTTACTCCAAAGTAAGGATGTGTTGTTACTAATCACTTACATTGAAATTGCGCTGAAATAATATTTAATAAAATCTTCATTCGTTGAAGTGTGGTTGAAATTCGTTATCGCTTTTTTCGTCTTATCCAAAATACCCCTGAGATGTGTACATGTTGCCATTTACGCGAATTATTATTCAATTCATAAAAACCTTCGCAAAGTACAGTTGTTATAAGGTATCTGGATTGTACTATGATTCATATAAATCATCTTGCTGATCACGGTTATTTCAAATCTATATCTACCTAAAACTAACCAATAAAACTCTTAGTGCGTTTAATAGAAGTAGTATATGTATATCCCGATCTTAAAACCGAACTTCATTCAAGGAATCGTGGAAACTTATGTATTTTGTGCGCAGATGCAAACTTGCTTCAATATTAAATAAAACCATTTATATCAACTAATTATTGCCAATAATCAAACCGCCGATTCGACACGGCAATGCGTTTTGCAGATTTCGTCTTGGACATAAAACACTTCCAAATAGATGTAAACAACAAGACCGGAAGTACTTGTCCTAATAAAACATTAAACGACCCCGTGAAATGGCGGTCGCCAAGTTCAGTGCTTCGTTAAATTATGCACCGAGACACCATTAACGCCAACGCAGAAATGTCCGCAGTACATAGCTATAATTGACCATTAACGCCAACATACGCACAAGAACTTCAGGACGCCATTGTTTGGCTTATAGGCATTTTAGGAGACAAAAATCCTCTAAAAAATTAAGTAACGCTCAATTCGTCAAAAGTTACGTAGGAATATCATCAACTGTAGTTGGCATTATTAGTGTTTTGTGACCTGAAATTGTCGCCAATTAGAATAATTCTAATTAAAGTAGCTTCAAAGTACTGAAATTTTATTAAAAATTTAAATGTATTTTTTTGCGCAAGTTACAACTTGCAACTTTATCAAATAATGTCACATTTCCAAAAAAATACACTAAAAAGGTTCAAGATGTGCTAGCCTAGCTAAAAAGTACCATGTGTATGCTGCAAATGAAGATACTAACTATAGTGGCAACACCACTAAGTAACGTCAAATTTGCTCAAATGCTCCAATTAGGTTAGATTAGGTATATAAATATACCCACATCGCTAAAGGCCAACGTTTTCATTTACGCTGCAAATAAAAATGGTACAGTTGCAAATTCTCTAAAAACTACCTGCGCTAATGAAGCGCTAAGCTACATCAAACGGCAGATATCAAACATAAAGCCTTTTGAATTACCTTCCGAGTCTTCATTAACGCCAAAAATACGACTAGCGCTGGTGAGGTAAAAGCTTGTATTCACCTTTTGAAGATGCTTCGGAAAGTCTCTCGTATCCTAGCGCATATTTCAGTCAGTTCACATACCAAGATCCAATTTCCGTATACCTATATATATCAGTAGAACAAAGAGGCACAGAAATCAACGATAAGACAAATTTTATACTTGTAGCCGAGAATTGGATATAGGAGTTTGTATTCTTTTTTGCGGCCGAATTTTACATACGCCGAGAGTACTATAATCAAATGGACTACAAACTCGTTCTTGCCATTAACACAAAAGATAAGAATCCATGTACGCGTGTAATACATTCGCGAGGGCGCCATTAGCGCCGCCATTTTGATTGGAGAGTTATTTGCTTGCACTGATTGCTTGATTGGATTTCGCGAATTCACTTCGCCATGTTTCATGCTTTATTTTCGTGTAATTTATTTGAATTTCTTTTTTTTAATAATTCTGCATGGAGAAAAGTAACATTCTTTTAAATTCTTTATTCCTTAAGCCTTAAATTATAAAGCTCATCAGCGATCTTTTTTTCTTAATTTATATTTATACCACGATACTTTAATGCGGACTAATATCAGTTAAAAGACCACCCAGTCTATTGGTAATTACCTGGGGGCTTCTGAGGCCATTTTGAAGTAAGCTAAGTAAAAATAATGTGGGTAAAGTGTATGAAGAAAGAGCATCTTAAAAAATATCTTCGTAGATTTCAAGTAAATTTTGAATAGTCACTTTGCATTACGTACAATTTCTTGACATTCAGACACGAAATAATTGTAAGAGTTTCAGAAGCTATGCCGTTAGCATCAGATGTCGCATAAAATGGTAATTATATTGCATGGGTCTGATTGAATTCCCTTTTCCATTGTTTTATGACTTTTTCGGCTTCCACGGCTCGCGACTTTTTGCTCCAATCTCATTTGGCTGTAAGGGATTTATCGATTCGCTTGAATAGTTCGGTTTTATTTACAGCACCATTAAAAAATACTTTATTATTATATATACTTTAGCACTATTACATAATTCTTTATGAAATACCAATACTGCCTTAAAATAATGTTTCGACTCTTTTATCCTGCCTGTTGGACACGGATTTCCTCTCAGAACGAGACGGTTAAAGCCATAGTCCGCCACGCTGATCAAATGGAGGTTGACAGGCTTCACACACCTTAGAGAATATTTGCCTTTATATGGCACACGTTTTTTATTATATAAGTGTACATGTTGTGCGCACAATGTCGTGGATTTCATTAGACATAAGGTCACCAGAGAAAATTTTAAACACTCTACGCTACACTTAAACATCTTGAGGAAATGATCGCCTATTACAT
>DWEE01000174.1:0-20659 GCA_018245755.1 Parelbella macleannani | reverse complement strand
TTATTTTTGACTGCCTTGTTGGTCGAGCGGTTGCAAGCGCGACTGCCGATCGGGAGGTCCTGGGTTCAAAACCCGGATCGCGTACTATTGGATTTTTCTAATTTAGAATTTCTAGTAGTAGTGATTCGGAGTCTGAAAGTGTGCCCGATGTATATCAATAAGCTCACCACCTATTCCATGGGACTTAAACGTAACTGGTGAAACGTGGGCGTATACTACACCCCTCTGCCTACCCCTTCGGAGATTACAGCCGTGATGTTACTTTAATTTTTATTGTTTCGTTTCATTATGAAATAGCCGGCGTGTTATAATATTTTGACATTTATTCTACGTAATTAACATATCTATTAATTATGATTGAGGAACGGTCAAAATTTTATGACGGTAATGCCGTTATAATAATTCTTTTTCGTAGAATTATATATGGATCGAATCATAATTATTGTTGACGAAACGTTAGGAATTTGCGTGTGATAGAGATTTTATTTAAACAAAATGTTGAATTTTCTTGACAAAGCATGAATAAATTAAAGAATTGTTGTTACCTCGTCACGTCAAGTCCTTTATGAGGTAGGTAGGGAGTGCCGGACGTTGATGGATGCAGGTTCCAGCGCTTATCAAGACTTATTGATGTTGAAAATATTATTTTGCGTTTTAATATATTTAAGTGTCTCGATGCTAAAGTAAACAAAGACCCTTAGTTCTATGTGCACATAACATTCTCCTTGTATTTTCTTGAAGGGGTGGGCAGAGGAATGTGGTGCTCACCCATGCTTCACCGGTTATGTTATAAGACTCACCATGTAATAATGGTTGGGCCTAAGACCATTACCCATAGTTTTATAATTATTTTGTATTATTTATTCGCGGTTTTTCACTATATTTAATGTACATATATAATAAATTCATCTAAAGTTACTATGTAGGCAATAGGTATACAATGTGCGTGAAAACCTAAAAACCAGTTTATTAGTAAAATGTAACAACACATTTTGTCGTCTTACCTACATTGGGACACCAGCGTAGTATTTATTTCAGCAGGTAGGTATAACTCGTAGATGGTAACTTGTCACCTCGCCATGACATAATAGAGAGGCAATGACTGCATCTAAAATATTTATTTCGTTTTATCATATCGTACCATTAGATTTATTTTCACCTATTTGTTCTCGTTACCTAGCTAGCAATGGTTAGGTTACTACTAACCTTAGTTTGGTATTGGTAGGCAGAGTCGGATGGTACACGCGATAGGACATTCCTCGCTTGTGTCAAGTTGATTTCTACGTGTTATAGTTTACTTTAATTGACGTCACATTGGATCAATGAATACTGGTCCCGATTCTACCTTGGACTTAGAATGTAGAGCGCGCGTAATTAAGAATAAACGGATTATAGAGTTTATTATACGTATGTTGTATAGTGTGTCTCCAGTGTAATCAGCTGTCGTTATGGACTATTTACGTAAAATATCATGAACAAACCTTCAAAGTAAAAGGCTGCGGTTACTGTTTTATGTTTTATCTGTTTATTTGCCAGGCCCGTCTGTCCACTTTTTATAGTTTATGGTATTTTTTATTTGTTTTGTTTTCATTGCAAGCTATGTATTTAACGAGTAAGCGTGGTATGAGTTTAGCCGAAAATTTGAATAAGAAACAATGGAAACTCTTTAGGCAAAAAAAGTCAAGTGTTTATTTGCAAAAGTAGACATACCTACATGGTAG
Organism: Parelbella macleannani; assembly: GCA_018245755.1. Classification (NCBI taxonomy): domain Eukaryota; kingdom Metazoa; phylum Arthropoda; class Insecta; order Lepidoptera; family Hesperiidae; genus Parelbella; species Parelbella macleannani. The sequence goes on along the minus strand of DWEE01000174.1, from coordinate 18,938 downwards.
ATGTATAAGAATATAAAAGTTTTAGAAAACAAAGTAACTGTAGAAAGCCTAGTGAACGAGTCGTAGGCATAAACGGATTTAGTCAGGGATTACAGCTCGTCGCACATAAATAAAACGTTGAATATAGTCGGAGAGTTAGCAGAATATTGTTTATTCACCCGTTCTATTATTTACATATTTATTTATTCATTTTCGTTTTATTCCTTGGTTTCTTATAACGATGTGTTCGACACTATATGAAAATGAACTATATGAAAATAAAATAAAAAATAAAATATAACACATTTGTGACAATACTATACCTATGTTGGATCTAAAATAACATTTCATATAGGTGTATATTAGTTAATAATGGAAATATAAATATTTTCATTTAATTTTAATGTTTTCTTCTTTTATGGCAAGAACTAAGATTAACTAATCGGTTTTCAAAGAAGTTATACCAGGAGTTCTCTATTCTTCAATTATAAGTCAACAGCGTCATATTATTTCTTGTCTTTGAACCTTTTTATTCGTGACCGGAAACGGTAATATTTAGCACAGGATTCCGTCCTCTGAATCAGTTTTTTATTTTTTTCCCATGTATTTCCAACTTGTATTTCGCCAGCGTGGAATACTATGGCCTCAATCCATGACTCTGCAAGAGGACACCGATATCCAGATTTTAAACTGTCCGTGTTAAATCATTATTCTGTTATATCACACCGGGTTTTTTATAGGGTAGGTAGAGAGTGTCGTGTGCCATACATATCTATCTATTTATCTATCATTACTCCTTTCCTACACACGCACCGGCTTCGAAGAATTTAATTATTATAATACATTTAATGATTCTTCGAATTAAGCTAAATGTATAAAGGCAAAGCGTTTCGTGACTTAAGTCCATAAAACACATTACGCTGTTTTTTGAATGTCAGGTATCGATCGAGCCTAATTCGTCGCTCTGACCTACTGCGGAATAAAAGAGACGGAATTTTTATTTCGTAATTCCTAATAATGGGGTGTTAAAAACAACTTATTCTAAGAAAGTTAAATATGTACCGGCTTAACTCACGTAGGTACGTTTTTCGCGCGACGAGGCGGTCGCGCTCGCTGCAAACGGTGGGAGCTCATGATGAAGGGCCTTGTACGGGTCCGAAATTAGTCTGGCCATCCCAAAAAACGTACGTGCAATTAGCCGGTACAAATATAAACATGTGGATAAAGACTCACGAAGTATTTAATAGTAAATTGTTAAATATAGTTCTACCCTGTTCAAGGCCAGCAATGTCCACATAATAGACAAAACTAGTTAAATCTAGTAAAAAAATAACCTATTAAGTGACTGGCATCAGCTAAAGCTGCCCATTGCTGGACTTTCCAAGAATTCTTGATTAGTATTGTCTATCTAATACATGTAAAGAAATGAATGTACTTATTTAAAACTACCCTCCATTATCTTGGTAATGGTATGTCACAGTTAATAGATACATGAAGATAAACGTAGCATATTTACCAGTATGTAAATACGTACAGTATCAGTAAAAATGTACGAAACGTGTAGTCTACTTTTAGTTCAGCTACGTCAGCGCTATCTCCCGTATGAATATGTAATGCGGAGTGCCGTTTGCTAGGGAAATGTTACATGTACTACGTGCACTGAAGAGCCGAGCGTTATGTGGACTAGTTCAGAAGGCATGTTCGTATGTGAATGATTCGCATCTAGGTCGATTGATACGTTTATCATTACTAGTTTTATATCATCACCCCAGGATCCAAACGAGGCAGGCAGCGACCATTGAGTGCCAATTATCTGTATCACATCACTCTTTTTAGATCGCTGTGCCAATTTTTGAAACCGTTCGTTAGTCAGTTTCTGATCTATCTGACTTAATTTAAATTTAACTTAATTTAAATTTAAATTTAATTTTTATCTGCTACGGCACCTGCGTCTATCAACATTCACACTGTATAATTGATATGTATGTGGTTTTGAAAACAATCCAATGAACTGTTTCGTTCGTGGGATTCGCAACTCAATGCGAAATTCGCGTTGGCGAACTACAGCGCTCCGACATGACGTTTATGTCGCGGTTACGTAACGTAAAATTATTTTGCGGACTGTACACGTGACTCAGGAGACAACTTATTAATGAACCGTCAGACTTGTCTGGCGAGACTTATTTACCTACATACCTACTTTATACACCGTCATCATCAATAGACCTTTTATTGAACACTGCTCTCCTCTGAGAAGGACAATAGCTAGGGGCGTAGTCGGCCAGGCTGATCAAGTAGTTTAGCGAAGACGAAACTTCAGTAATTCCGACTTTACTTATGAATAATGAAATTTGTATTCACAAGTTTAAATACGTAATGCAAATCTTAAGATTTCAACGTATATATTATATCAATCTTTGTTACAGATATATTAAGGCAACCCAACACGGGGGAAAATTTATTACTGGATCTAAAGTATATGACCGTATCGTAGTCAAACCACTTTCTCTTTTGCCGCAAAGGTCAACCAGTATAATAATATAATACTATCCTTCCGGCAATGAGTTCAGCGAATAGCCGGAGTTGTAATATTAAAATATAAATAATGTTTCCAATATTCTGCCCGTTTGCTGATGTACTACTATTAATATTCTCAACTTAGATTTCGACTGGCAAATAGAAATGCGACGTTTCATAAATAGTTATTTATTTAGAATCGACTAAGATTTTTACATTTCAAACTCTTTTTTCGACTTTGTTTAACATAAACCAACGCTCTACGTACGTTTGGAATCACTTGAATACAAAAATAGAATGTTTTTAAATTCCCCTTAAAACGAATGACGCGACTTGCCACTATCCAATAATAGATGGCGCCATCAATCATGACCGGAAATATTAGTGTTATTTTAATTTGCCATATGACTATACACATTTGGCCGATGTGCAGCCTCCTATGTCAATATCACAGATTACTTAATTAAATTTTTACGATAATAAATGGCATGAATAATAAAATGATGATGTTCAAATAAATAAAACAATAAATGACTTTACGTACATCACGATTTTATAGGTGATTCTGGTCAACACGTGGGTGAGGCTGAATCAATTAGCACAAAGGTCAGGCCGCGTTATAATCATATAACGTGTTTGAGAGGGGAAGTAGATCGCCCATAGCTTATTTCCAACTGGGTTGAATTTAATCTTCTACAGTCCTTTTATTGTTCCACTATTGTTTACGGGTCTTTTCACTGAATCAGAAGGTTCTGTCTCATCGGTTCATTCGTTTTGGAGAACTCTATGGAGAAGTCTAAAGTATGCAGGACCCGACACGAGGTTTTCCTTCACCGTTAATGCAAGCGATTTTCAATCATAAAACATACATTGTTGTAAAAAGATGCGACCCAGGATTTGAGCCCAGGACCGTCGGAGTAGTAGGCTGAATTCTAAACTACTCGGTTATCTCTGCTGCCCGTTTTATTTATGAATAAATAAATATGTTTTACATCCGTAAAGAATACCATTTACTCAATAATAATAAGTCCACCGTCCGCGCTCGGTAAGGAAATGGTTTAAACACTATTTATACTGCTCCGTGTGTGGGAGTGAGCTCACTCTACCACGCTCCATGTAACTTCGTATGTGATAGATGAATCTCCGTGGACGCTTGCAACAAGATTTACGGATTGTTGTCTAATAACCACTAACAGTTTAGTTGTAGGTACTAAAATTTTTTACCCATTTAGAGTATCTAGTAATCTTGACATTTGAAAGATCAAAGAGTAGGTACGTGGTGGAACTATTTTCATCTCATTATTTAATCTTTGCAGTTTATTTTTGATTTACGAGTTTTACGACTGCCCTGTCGCTCCAGTGGCTAGTGGTAGATATTGATTGCAAAAGCTGTTGGTCCAACACCCATCGGAGACCAATTGTTCTATGATTAGCTCAAACGCTTTCTGTGTAAAATGTCGTATATGTATTTTGTTCGCCAGCCTGATTATCATATCAATGCCTCTGCCTAGATTGGGTCGATTGTCCCGTGCGTGACGTTGTCTGAATGTATTGTTATTAATAATTATGATATATAAATACATCTTATATTGACACGTCTTACGTCATAAAGAAAGCAACCCTGCCAAGCCCAATGCTCTGACATCAAATGTTGCCAAATCTTGAGTACGCCGAAAACGTCATTCGTAAAGCGTATTATGTTGTTTGTAGTAAAAGTAATTTCAAACGAACTGTGAGATGTCGATTATCCCCCGTTCTTTTTCTTTTTCACCAAAATTTTTACCAAAAGATTGGCATGAATTTATCAAATCACGTTTTTTCGGTAAGTATGTACTTATTTTATCCTGAAGTGAGCCACTTTGTACCTTCCGTAGGCGTTGAAAAGGTTCTGGTAACATTTGCTTGCAATTCAGAAGCAATATCGCTAAGTGTAGCTTAAAATAGCGTACAATAGCTTACGTCAACTCACTAACCGGATTACATTGTGTAGGCGTTAGGGTTTATTGATTTTGCTATCGAATATTTGAGTACAATCTCTATGTCCTACTTAGTCTCACGTGTTCAAATCTCGGAGATTTCTATTATAACCTCTGCAATCGTTGTAGAACACAATATACATTATTGTGAAACAGTATTGAAAGAAAAATAACATGACAAATACATGACGTGACATGACAAATAACAAATTAACAACAGATGTTCGGTCCAATTATGGCATTTATGGGTAAAATGACTATTAATATTTTTACATAAAATAATATCGTTAACTAAAATAATTGCTTAATTTTCCAGGGTATCATCACACAGGATGGTTACGCCGCGATGACACCCAGCCGCAAGATGGAGTCGAAGGGCACGCAGATCCACCTGCCACTGATGGGGCGCGGCAGCCGCGGGGAGCTCAGCGAAAAAGTCACCTTCTCCACCGTCAAGTCGCCTGAACAGCTCAATAATGGACAGTTACTTGGGTGAGTAGATGGAACTGAAATGTTTGCACTTAGGTTCTGCCAATCTGCTTCTATACGAAGTCGAATAACGAAGAGAGGTTTGTATGGGAAATTATAAACCCATTAAAATTTAAGGATGCAGTATAAAACTTTATATAAAAATATTGTCGAAAATAGAAAATTCTAAATTTGAAATATCAAATGATTCTGTGATAAAGTTAGTTTCGAAACCTACGCTTAGCAGGAATTGTATAATGGTCTGAGGAAGGAAAATTTTTATCTCGTAATGTGTCATAAGATGGCGCTCTAGGGAAAGTTGATACTAATGCAGTAGTACAGTTAGTTCAATCATTTTTATCACATCTACTGTTGTTTTCATGGAAATCGACGTGAAAATCGGAATATATAACGTGACAAGATATATTCAGATGGACATTTAAAAAGTCTGATGAAATAAACATCATATTGAATCGCTTCAGATATATTCTGTGCTCTATGATTAAATAGTGGCTTGAAAACGACGTCGTCAGTACTAGTATCAAAACCGTTTGTTCCATTGTCTCTATGGTGCACAATTTTCAGGAATGCATTCTTATAAAAAGAAATTTTATAAAATTAGATTCATTGTAAGTAAAGTCATTCTTATTTTTAATCTGTGAAGCGAAGATTCGTCCTAAGGTGGACCTCTATGCCCAAAAAACTACTCATCTTCGCCTTAAGGACTCCTAATTAATATTTGTTGGGAAATTACGTCAGAATTATGTGTTGTAAAAAGAGCTGTCGAAAGGCCAGCAGAGTTATTAATATACCAGAACGTTGACCGGAGCAAATTCTCGAGTACATTTATTTGTATGTGCCAATGACCTCAATTGATATCATATTAACATATCACCCACTTTTATTAATTTGTTTTATCAATGATTACCTTGAATGGGGTCGGCACTAGACTATGTAGAACAATATTCGGTGCGATTTATTAGTCATATTTTTGGATAGGAGTTTGATTTACCTCTTTGCCTGTCTGCTTTCTAGTCCGTTCCGCAGTGCTGCAGTTATTGTGTCACTGAGTGATAGCTGAAGTCGGACATTCTACATCCTGATGCCCACTAGTAAATCTCTGTGATCTTTCATATATTCTGAATTCTCCTTCCTATAAGCCTTTGAAATCCTATCGGTTTTAAATTCAATTTAGTGCTAACGATTCCTTTTACAATGATTAAGGCCTTTTTCATAACCAAATATTCGGTGACCTTTATAAATACAGAATAACTGAATGACGTTCGGCAGCTTCACACAAACAATCTTGAAATCCGTTATCAAACGGTAGTTTTTCTAATAATTGTATAGATACTTACGTCACTCAACTGCTTATACATTTGTATTTTACTTTCAAAACATGTCGCGTGTGCGGTTCATCTTTATGCCGAATAATATTACTGCAGAATGAAAAGTATAACCGTAAATTTTAAAGTAAAAGGTTCCACCTACAGCTATACGTCTGAAAGCTTTACCGCTGTATCTATTTATGTTGTTATTTAGCTGTTTTTTTTGCTTCATTCAGTTCGGATGCGTGAGGTGGGCGGCTACGGCAAGGCATTTGTGAGTGGTTTCAGACGGAGTTTTAGTACTATTCATGAATCGATGTTTATATCTATATATCGGTTCTTCTGTGCTCTGGGTTTCAATTAATTATATTACTTAACATTCGTCGTTTAGGATGCTTTTTATTGTTGGAAAATAAATATTGACATAAAACAGCTTAAACAGCATAGGTACATGCATATGTGAATGTCATAATAAAATTAAGAACGATTTCTCCTTTCTTTATATTAATTTATTTAGTTAAATAAATTTCATAAAATTTGTAGCTCTTTTTGGTACACAATATTTACATACCTATATATATTTACCGAACTTATAAGTTATCAAGTCAAGTATCTAAATCGTCTGATTTGAATTTGAACTCAGCAAATTTGAATGCGAGGTAGAAAGCTGAAATCTTTTATATAATAGGCCGATTTGTCATGGATATCCTTAGCTCGCTTAGACGACAGTGGGCGACATCGCGAGGGGCCTATCAGACTTTTTATATCTTTTATTGGAACTGTGTACAATTTCGTATTCTTCTGCGGGTTCCACAGTGCCGGTGCTATTTTAAGGACTGCTTGCTATTAGCGGGGCGGGGCTTAGCCAAATTTCGTAAACCTGTTTGGCTATTAAGGGTGCAAGGGAATACCGCACGCGCCACCTTATAATTTTATTCTTGCTTATATTGCTGACTTTTTTTTTATATATATCTAGCCTAGCAAATAGGCAGACAGGCCACCTACTGGTAAGTGGTCACCGTCGCCTATGGACACTTGTAACACCCGAGGCGTGGCCAATGCTTTGCCGGCTTTTAAGGACAGCTCTCTTTGCGCTTCTCTTGAAGAACCTGGAAAAAAACCGGTGCTGACTTTTAATCATAGCTGCTTCTGATCATGGCTTCAGTCAAAGCCGTAAGTGAGGATTCTCCTCCACTTCTTCGAGTTCTTTTTATGTAGAAATAGGCTCACGTTTGGCTGCAATCCCAGCTAATGGACAGCGAAGTTGTAGCCTAGGATGTATCACGCTCGCCTAGACCGTGACCATTCACTCTTGTGTTGAATAATTCCAGATAATATGAATCAGTTCAAAAATGTTAAATGCAACGACAATATATTATTAACAATCTGTCGTTTGCAACAATATATTATCAACATCAACACGATCATCAACAATGTGTTGGACTATATGAAGTGCGATTGTGACATAAATATTTAAAGCCTTTACTGCAAAGCGCACATACACGCTCTGCTTATAAAAATCCACATAGTACAAATTCAGAAAGTTGATCAATAGTTTTCCTAAGAAAATGTTTAATGCATTTAATTTCCGGTGTTATTTAAAAAGCGTGATTTTAAATAAGAATCGTAAGTGTCAGTAGTAATAGGTTTTGTGATTGGGTCTTTCTTGTTTGTGGTTAAATTCGCCAGTCAGTGAAGTACGTTTGAAATGCGTAGTGTCAGGAATAAATCTCATCTTAACCAGTATTAACGTAATAAGGCTTACCACAAATGTATACGTGTGTTTACATATTTTGGAACAGAACAGCAGCTCCTTTAGCAAAAGCAATTCCAACGTGAGCCTTTTGAAATAAATTTTATTGACACAATTAGGAGAATATTAAGGTTACGAAACAGTTGGGTATCAAAAAAGGGTGCAAAATCCATTACTGGTGCTTTTGTATTGAGGTCTCTTATATAGGTACTATACACGACTTAAAAACTTTTTTCTTTCAAGCTATTGTAGTCCTTCGATGTATTGCTGTCAAGGTTGAAAGTCAAAAGTTTATTCTCCTTTTATGTGCTATTTTGGAGTTGGCCAAGCCGTATCGAGCCCAAGGACGTTACTTCTATTTGGAGCGTTCACTTACAAGTATTATTTTAAATTCAATGGTTAGATATTCAGCTTATAAGGTTATTCTTTTTCGTTGCTAGATGACATGATATGCAGCAGTCTAATGGATCAGTGTGGTCTAATATATTCTACCCTATGCAAGCAATGGAACGTAAAGATAAACAATCTGGGTAGTCAGTTATCAGAAATCTTATTTGTCGCCTGTCTGATTATATTTATTGTGCAAAGTCCATATCAACATATTGATTAGTTAGGTGACTCCCAGAACATTTTTTTTTTCAGTTTAAGAAATCCGTACAGTAAAACCAAAATTGTCGAAAAAAAAAATACGGAAGAATATACAAGTAGCAGCGAACTACAAGTACGAGGGTTGTAAACCCTTTTGAGTGACGTTGAAACATTTATCTGACGTCTGAGAAAGGGTTTACTTTTTTAATATACCTTTGTCGATATTATTTGTTGTGGTATAGAAAGGAACATCAATCATAGGAAAAAACAATCGGCAAAGTTTCCACTAATATCTTACATATTAAACGTGAGAATTCTTACTCCTCTACCTACCCTTTCCGTGAAATAACGGCATAATGTTATGTTAGGTAATACTAATAAGAAAATATATTTTTTCTCAAAGATTTGAATACACATAAATTTTAATATAGCGAATAAACATGAAAAAATAACAACAAAAGCGCACAAAACTGAATCCATAAGAATTTGTTTCAGGTTTTGCTTATTTCCTATTGCGTATTTATTTCTGGTATAACTGGAGCAATATGGAGCAACTGGACAAAACGATAGATGTACCAATATATACCAATACACACGCCTAAAATTTTGTATTTTTTATATTCGTACTCTCAATAATGTTTCTATGTATTCTTATCTTTTAGGTGAACGTAATTTTATATTGTCAGTATTTAATTTCCTTCTTAATATTTAGGCCCATGTCCAGCAGTGGACTGAGATAGGCTGATGACGATGACGATTAATATTTTTCGTTTCTTTTGTTTTCGGATAGCTCACCAAGTATAAGTAAAATGATAGTGGGAAATAGGGTACGTAACATACGTAACGTCATGCCTGTAATCCCCGAAGGGATAGGCAGACGAGTGTAATACACTCTCACGTTTCACCAGTTACGTTAAGTTGCCTGATAATCTGAGACTTGCTTGCCGATATTTGCTGTCGTTTCGCTAATTTAATCCTGTCCTTTTCCTATTTAACCGGACTTATACTATTGCTGAAAATCTCTAAGAAGCTAATAAGAGAGGTGATAATAATTATTTTTCATGCTGTACAAACAGTGATGCGTGCGGGTTGGAACTACCATATGTAATGGTCATTATTCAACAACATTTTTGATTTGTTAACTGCGCTAACTAAACATTTCATAAATAATGTTCGTAATTAAAGCCCGCCCATCTATATGCACATTTCGGTGCTATGTTGAAATTTAGTGAATTGTTTGGACAAGCGCCAAGTCGCGTGTACAGTCTGCTACACTGAAATACTGTCATAGACTGGGTCATTTGTAACGGGCATTTATAACTATAGTCATCCGACTATAGTATCCACTATAGTTAAATGTTAGCAGCACAAACCCATCCCCCTGTCCCCATCATCGGGTACATTATTGCAGGTGCCTCATCACGAACTCTTATCGTTGGACATTAGTCGGGTGTCCTCTCAGAACGAAAAGAGTAAGGGCCATAATGTGATACCCTGGTTAACGACTTGTTGTCGAACTAAATGAACTTGGTGAAGAATCTCAAAGGCATCCTCGGTGTCTTCCTTCACCGTTACAGAATACTTTAGTTATAAAACGTACATTTTTGTGACGTTTCGCGCTAGGATTTCAACCAAAGTTTTCTGGAATGATCGACTGTATTCTAAACCACTCGGCTATTACAGTTAGGTTGTGGGTTTCTAACGATCTGTAAAGTTACCCTATGCACAGTCCACATTTTGGACACACACAGTCCACATTTAAGACTGCTGATAAATTTACATATACTTGACGGCGCTTCGGAGAGCAAATCAACTGTCGATTCCAATAGAGATCGTTAGGTAATATTAATAAGTGCTAAAGATCAAAGGGCATGAAATTCATAGGATAACCTATTCTATATGTTCGTGTTTCGTGACTCTGGTCGACCACGCGTCGAGCCTTGTACTTTACGATCTAAATTGCGTCGTCTAGTAAAATAACACGTTTTATTATTATCGAGTTAAGACTTTATAGTTTTATACTGCCACCAGTCATTTGCATTACAGTACGCAGCAAACAGAACTATTAAGAGCTATAAAGTACCATTTGGGTAAATATCTTCCCTTATCCATATTTACAAATTAATTTTACATATACAATAGCTATTGTTACATATACGCATGTACCTACTTGAAACCTACTGTCATCGGTTATCGAATTCAAATTATTTTATTCATATTATACATGGTAAGGCCTGGACACCGGGTGCTCTCTGGCAACCCCGCAAGGGACTTGACGTAATGATATAATAATAATTTGTTATAAGGTACATAACACACTAAATAAATACCATATATTCGTATTTTTATTTTTAATCGACTTTTGATGGTGTTCACTTTATAGTATTGAACTTAATGATGGCGGTCCCAAAATTATTTGGACCGTTTTCACTTTCTTGTATATAATATGTACCTATGTACCTATTTAGTAATGGTACGAAATGTTTTCTTAATTGTAAACAAAGTACGTAATATGTCGGTCGCAGCCTCGTAGCAACTCGCCCAGATAAGATAAAAAAAATTTCAATGTTTTAATTTACTCTAGATGTATTCGTAATTCTATTGTACGCTATTAAAACGTCAAATGTATATTATAAACAGTCCATTTGTAGAAAGAAAATATTTGTTGAACTTAACGCCATCTAGGAACGAGTAGCCGTAATTTTGTAGTAGTATTGCCTAATATAGGTAGGTCATAATACATAGTTATTGTTTTATTAGTTTTTATTTTTATTTGTTTTTTTTATATATTTTTAATATATTTATTATAATAGACTTTTATTATTATTATTATAATAGACTTCAGTTATATTACAGACTATCTATAACTAATAATTCGTAGATAAGTTGTTAATGGTTATTAGGAATAGTAATTTTTTTATGGAAAATTACCAATGGTCATGGATTTTGTGAATTTTAAGGATAAATTTGATCCGTGACACATACCGTTTTTGCTGTATGTGATTATCATCACCTTTATCGTTCCACTGTGGTGCACGGAATTCCTCTTAGAATTCTAAGAGGCTCGTATCGAAAAGTATTGCCGTTATTTTTTATTATTTCGTTCCCTAGTCAAACCTGGATTTGTTGTCAAGGTATAGCTTTCGCTACTTAAAAATCCAAACACTAAAAATGTTCCATCCCATTTGGTTTGGAGTGGACAATTTTGAAGAGCGTATAAGAGGCGTGGGCGTTGAATTGCCTCGCGCATCAGAATATCTTTTGTGAGTGGGGCCTCCATTTGCACAGCGGGCTTTACAATACCCTGCCATTTAAATCTCAGCTACGTCTTGATCTTTTGTCTCGTGGCAACAAATTTTCCGGCTTCATTCTGAATAAAACGTCATAACATTTTAGACGTAAATACATACTGTATCTTGAAGCATTCTATGCGATGTTGTTGACAGATAATGTATACGTACATAGACATGTATGTCTAATCCCGGGACAAAAGCCGGGAGGAGTAGATTACTTTACACAAGGTTATGTTTCGCACCGAATGACGCCATGATAGTAGAAAGCATGACATTTTAGGAATATTGATATATGAGGATAAGTTTATTATGAGCTATTAATTTTTCTGTTATATATTTTATCTCGTTGCATTGTTTTATTTAATGTTATGTACAATACATTATATTTACTTTTGAGAAACAAACAGTGATAAAATAATACAGATAATTATACCATTTCCTACATGTATCGGTTAAGTTTCCACTAAAATCTGATACCAAATATGCTTATGTTTTGGCGAATTCTGAACTGATGATATTTTAATACGATTGAAATTGACGTTATTCTACTAATTAACGGTTTTATCGTTTTCAGGGGCTCACAAATGAATCTATGTAATGGTCCTGCCGGCACAGCCACGATCACAGGCCTGGTGCCTAAGATCCCGAACGGCTATGGTGACCAGAAGAAACCCATGGCAGCACTCACACACCTACCGAAGCGTCCGCCAGTTGACATCGAATTCTCAGATCTCTCGTACTCAGTCAGCGAGGGCAGGAAGAGAGGTTACAAAGCTTTGCTCAAATGTATCAATGGGACCTTCAGATCAGGAGAGTTGACGGCGATAATGGGACCCTCAGGAGCCGGGAAGAGTACTCTCATGAATATTTTAGCTGGATACAAGTGAGTGAAAATTGAGTTATTAAATATTTAGGTAACGCTCGGATTTCAATGCGAATTGATCTTATAAAACTTGAGTGCAGATTGGGTGAACCTATTAATATTTAAGATATAAATGACATTAGGAAGTACGCGTTCAGTACTATATGTATCTATTGACCTTAATTAGAAACAGAAACATAGGTATTAAACAAATTAATGAGCAGATAGGCGATTCCATTTTCAAAGGTAAGGTTCATATCCGAGACTACTTAACACGCGAAGCATGCTTATCAGACTTGATGTCCACGTCTTGTCTACGCCCGGAACTATTTGATAGCCTAAGAAAGTTATAATGGAGTCAGTAAACCTCTGTCATTCTAATGAAAAATGTTATGGAGGACGAAATGATCAAAACGAGCTCCAGAATTATCGGATGTCCTGTACGTAAAAGACGCTATTCTTCATTCTCGTTGCTTCATTTTGTTTCAAGAAATATCTTTTATAAGGTAATCTTCTCCGCCTCCCGGCTTTGGTCGCTTGATTACTTGTATACAATATTCAGTACCTTGAAATGAGTGCATACGCCGGCTTCTTGCCAGTTAATCCCTAAGGTATCCCCTGAAAGTACTCCTTTCATTGCGTGACCTATAACAACATCTGGACATGGAGAAGCCATTGAGGTCACTCGGGCAGATCCGCTAGTTGCCATACCTTCTTGAAAGATATTTAAATTCCCGCGAAATATTTAGTGAGCGAGCTTAACGACTTTGGAATGTAAAAGATTTGGAAGGATGCCAAGTTGAGTTGGAGCTTGTTCAGATGAGCTGCGATGTAACGATGTAGCGGGGGGAGAGGGGTTTTTTGATAGTTATAGAAAAAATCGATTTCACGATTATCTTAATAAGAACAGTTTAGGTATCTGAATCTTGCCCTAGAAGCTAGGAGGATTATTTAATCGATTTTGTGCAACTGTGGTCATGACAAAGATGACAAGTTTTTCCAATGAGTTTCTAACATTTACAAAATGTCTAGTTGCACCAATCTCCCTTTAATTCTCGTTTCTTGTTGGACGTTTATGTAAGAGTCACTCGAGGTAGACATTTTGTATGGTCCATTATCGTCGGAAACCTAAAACTACTGCTGGCCAAATTTAATGCTAATAAGTCTTATACTTGTGTAGATGCGAATGATATTAAAAAGTCCTCAATTCTGCAACTTTGCAATCCGTATTATTAATGTGATAAGCGTAACGATATTAGAGGGTGGGATTATTATGATTAAATAAAATCGTAATAAGCATATCAATTCTGAGATATCGGATTATATTTTGTTACAACCGATGATGATATTCTTCCGTGTACTCGAATGTGTTATTGGTCCCTTGACCGAGCCTCTGGACCCGCTGATAACCATGGATATGTTACTTATCATTTTGTCGTTTGTTTGTTGTCATGTGTTTTGATTCGATTCACACGGGTTGTACAATGAATCACCAGACTGTTATCAACCCTTCCCATATTGAAGAGACACCCATGTCTAATAGTAGAACGTTTGTATAATGTATTCCGTATGTTCTTAGATGCTTTGGATGTAGCTGAGATTGAACACATTTATTTCATGTAGTGACTATATTGTACACAAAGAGAACTTCTGGGATTCACGGTTTAATAAATATATTTTTCCTTGATTACAGAACGTCCAACGTCAGCGGTTCAATTCTCATCAACGGCAAAGAGAGGAATCTGCGCAGGTTTCGCAAACTCTCCTGTTACATTATGCAAGACGATTGCCTCCTTCCACACCTCACTGTCCGAGAAGCGATGAGCGTATCCGCCAACCTCAAACTGGGTAAAGACATGACAATCACTGCCAAGAAAATAGTGATCGACGAGATTTTGGAAATGTTGTCGTTATCAGAAGCAAGTGACACTAGGACGATAAATCTCTCCGGCGGCCAGAAGAAGCGGCTGTCGATAGCTTTAGAGTTAGTTAATAATCCGCCTGTGATGTTCTTCGACGAGCCGACGTCGGGATTGGACAGCTCGTCTTGTTTCCAGTGCATATCGCTGCTCAAGTCCTTAGCGAGAGGTGGTCGAACTATCATATGCACCATCCACCAGCCGTCCGCGAGGTTGTTCGAGATGTTCGACTTTTTATACATGCTGGCGGAAGGGCAATGCATATACCAGGGAAAAGTCAGTGGTCTGGTACCGTTCCTGTCATCTATGAATTTGCATTGTCCGAGCTACCACAATCCTGCTGATTATGGTAAGTAACTGTATTATTTTGAATTCTGCGGCAATACATGTGTGCCTAGTGTCGATTACAACATAGACTGACTATAAAAAACTGCACCATTTTTTAATTACTATAAATAATATTCCTATAAAGGAGTTAGTGTGCGTCATTGTTATACCGACTGTTGTTTGTTAGGATTTGGTTTGATTTTGGTTTTTTGAGTTCGATTCTCAACCAGGATAAATATTTGAGAGAGTTTTAAATGTTAATCTTCAGTAGACATTTCTCTATATCTGTTTCACACGAAGGCCTTAATGGAACATTTTCTTAGACAAATATTATTTTTATCGATAATACTTTCACTTCCATTTCTTTTTTATAAAATAAGCACATCTGCTCTGTAAAGATAGTTGACATTTGGCGTTCTCAGCCTACTCGTAATGATATAATAAAATGATAATAACTATTAACGCCGTAAAATAAGTCAATTAGTTATAAGATATAAATAAATATGTATGTTATTCTATAAGGTATTTATGTTATGGCCCTTGTTGCCTTAGTATAAATGAATGAATAAAAATAAAAAAAAAATAATATGACCGATAATTCCAGTGATGGAAGTGGCGACGGGCGAGCACGGCGACTGGGTGCACAAGTTGGTGATGGCGGTGAACAAGGGCAACTGTGGCAGGGGACAGTCCTCGTCGTCCTCGTCGTCGAGCGCCTCCGTGCCGCAGAACTGCAATTTCAACAACAGCAAAAATAACGTCAAGAAGGAGGCTCTGGAGATCGTTATAGGTGAGGTCTTTGATCTATTTGACAGAAATAAATTAGCAAGCATAGGTTGACGATTTTCTTTTTCATAATAATTATCATTATTTATTACATGTGATCAACTGCATGATCGTTTTTTAAAATGAAAACTGTTTGAAACATGTTTATTTATATTAACAAGTCTTCTATTGTAGGCTTGACATAAGAAAAAATATTTCATCCTTAATCTTAAGCTTGATACATGTAGCGACATCTGTTATCGAATAGCGAAAATTTAACATGGATTTTAAAACATCTTGATTTCAGACAAACCAACGTGCACCGTAATAGACATGTCGGAACCTACGCTCAACACAGAAAAACAAAACGCGTTGGTACCAAATTCCACCAACCTTGCCCCCGTGACCTGCACCACGTCTCTCCTCGACTCCAGCGAGAGCTTCACCAAGAAACCGGTTAAAACCGGTTTCCCGACGTCCGGGTGGAAGCAGTTTTGGATCTTGTTGAAGCGGACTTTCCGATCCATTCTGCGAGACCAAATGTTGACGCATTTAAGGCTATGTTCGCATACCGTAGTCGGGCTGCTCATTGGATTCCTGTATTACGACATAGGGCACGACGCTGCCAAGGTCATGAGCAACGCTGGCTGCATCTTCTTCACTGTGATGTTTACTATGTTCACGGCTATGATGCCTACTATCTTAACATGTAAGTATTTCAACACGATACAGTACTCTAGCAGTGATTCGAAATTTATTAACACTTATGAAAGTACCTGTAGATAAAAAAATGTTTTAATTACATTTTGATGTTAGTTTTGGTTAAGCACAATGCATTGCAACATTGTTTAGAATTACAAGATTTGTGCGGATTTAATAATAGCAAAGCTAAGTTTGACAATGTCAGCTATTCCAAGAGTTCCAGCTCACAGTTTATTACTGTTTTTAAAGAATGGCAGCCAATAAATGACTGACCTCAGTCAGTACAAAGTCTTATTTATGGTTGCCTATATATTTATGGACTAGATGATATTTCAATATCTGATTTTGCATTGGTTTTGATGTTATAGAGTGTTCTTTTGAAATAATTTCTATTTGTAATATTCTCTTTACGTAGACCAATAATAATATTCTTTAAAGACGAAAATACTAAATTTTACACAATTTTATACTATGTCATCGAGATATACATTTCAGTACATTGTCTATCTACTGTAAATTACTAGACCCCATAACTTACAACAAATTTTAAATTTAAGACGAATTTTATGTACTATCGATAACGGTTGGTAGAATTAAAATAATTATATTTATTAAATCAGAACACTTTTATGTATACGAAATTTTTAAATCAGTGTTGAATTAATCAATCTTAGTAAATATAACATGCGAGCAACGAAAAATTTTCTTAAAAACCATTTTCTCTTATAATGCAAAACTGATGTACATTAAATCCCATTAGTTATATAATTATTTGTATTTTTCATCTGTTACAGTCCCCACTGAAATGAGCGTGTTTGTGAGAGAGCATTTGAACTATTGGTATTCCTTGAAAGCTTTCTACTTCGCGAAGACTATAGCAGATCTGCCATTCCAGGTAAGCACTCTCAAGACTTTTAGTTCATGTGTTTGTTCCCCATTGATCACTTGTGTTGTCCAATTGAATGGGCGGTTTATTCAATGAATGATTTTCTGTTATGAAACTTTTAACACTAACTGTAAAATACTCATTAATGGAAACCTTTTGCCTTTTATATCTGTTAATTAACTCACATCTCACATTAACACCTTGATCATTCTATTGATGGGCATGAATATTACTGTCAGAAAGATTAGGGTAAGGCTATCATGGTAGTTATTTGTGGATTAATGGACTATAAATGAACAGTATGGAAGGCTTAAGTAGGCAGGTTTTGACACAATATTTGTCTTTATCGTTGCAGCGAATTATCTTATAATTTGAAACCCCGTTTTGGCAGGTAGTGTTCAGCGGCGTGTACGTGATCATCGTGTACTTCATGACGGGGCAACCGATGCAGACGGACCGCGTGCTGATGTTCACGACCATCAACATCCTGACGGCGCTGGTGGCGCAGTCGCTGGGGCTGCTCATCGGCGCCGCCATGAAGATCGAGACGGGCGTCTACCTGGGGCCCGTCACCACCATCCCCGTCGTGCTCTTCTCCGGCTTCTTCGTCAACTTCAACGCCATCCCCAGCTACCTCCAGTGGCTCACCTACATCAGCTACGTGCGCTACGGCTTCGAGGGCGCCATGCTGTCCGTGTACGGCTACGGCAGGGAGAAGCTTCACTGCTCCGAGGCGTACTGCCATTTCCGCACCCCGAGCCTCTTCCTCAAGGAGATGACCATGGATCACGCCAACTTCTGGATCGACGTGGGCGCTCTGAGCGCGTTCTTTGTATTTATTAGAGTAATCTCCTACTTAGTGTTAAGGTTCAAGTTGAAAATGATGCAGTAGCTGTTCTCATAGCACAAAGGCTTCGTGTTTCAACGGTGATATGAATTTCCATTATTTGACACCGGCCGCAGATACCGACGGGCTCGTGCGATGCCCGGTGAGCCGTTTGCTGGAGCCGCGGGTAGGGGAGTGGACGAGGGGCAGGTGGTTGCCGAGTGCGCTGAAACCGCAGGTTGGGGGTAGGCTGGACAGGGGGTGGGGCACGAGTGGCTGCCGAGTGCGCTGAAACCGGCTGTTGACGTAGGTTATAATAGTTTTCGAAATATATAGCTTAATAGGATGCAGTTCGATTAAATTTGTTTATATGTAAACTTAGCGACTAGTTGTTAAGGTTTTACAGAACATCGGGCCCATGACTTAATTTTAAGTTACTTAAATAATGAATTGATATTCGATTGGTGTTTTCGTTTGTCCGCACGGTGTCGCTAGTGTGCGTTGCTGTCGGTGCGCTTGAACTTTTTAATGTAACTCGTACGTTGTCTGACGAAATTGCGCGTCAATACGATTCAAAGTTAACGCAACTACGGTTAAGCTAATCACAATCTAGGCAACGCAATGTATTCGAGCTGATAGTGTATTTTATGTTATATTGCCATAACATCGTGGTACTTAAAGCCAAGTACTTATTATGTGATTTAATTTAAGTATTATTACTCAGTATGCGTGATTTATTAGATAACCAG
>DWEE01000173.1:0-20705 GCA_018245755.1 Parelbella macleannani | reverse complement strand
ATGTGAACATATACGAAACATGTATGTATGTATATCTGACGATATTTCAATTTTTTTTTTATTACTTACGAGATGTATTCCATGATTACTTACTATCAAAATATTTGTTTGCATACCGTAATATTATTTATAGTAGTGAGATGGCACCCAGGAAACACTCAGGTAATGTTTTGAAAATAAGAGGATATAGTCGTGTGTATTGGGAGAGGCGATGTAAATGCGTAACATGACGTGTCTGTGTGTGTGTCGGGGCGCGCGGCGCAGTGGCAGGCGCAGCCCGTGACGGACATGTACGCGGATGCTGTGGTGGCCGCCGTGCTGGCCGCCTCCGCGCTGCCCGCGCCCAGCGCCGTGCCGCTGGCGCCCAAGCTCGACCGGATGCACTTCAAGGTACACTGCCCACATGCGATCGTTTTGTCCGAGAGTTGTTGAATTTCACATCTTCGTAGCGGAGGGATCCGTCAATTAGGACATCTAGAAATATAGTTTGGAGTTGGGAAATGATTTTAATATTGAACAGCGTTAAAGACGATATTTTTTTCAAGGTACATAAATATGTAGGTATGATATGGACGTAGCGTCATTTGTAATTCCATTATGGATAAATATCGGAAGGACAGTTTCTAAAATAAAATCATGTCCCGCTTCCTCACGAGTTTTGTAATATTTCATGATACATTTGTTATCAATTACTTACACGTATAAAAATTATGATCCAAACGGGTTCAAGGTTGGACATTAGCAAACCGTCGGTAACCTGGTTGCCCGTTTCACGTTCCGCCAGCATGACATTGGCAACTAACTCTCATCTAGAAATCAATACGTCAGCTTCGACTGATTTCGGCGCCATAATCGCGGCGTCAGATTTATTACTATTCAATGATTTTTTTTTTTACTTTATCGTTCAATCTTTTACAATTAACGTAAAACTTTTTTCTACTGTTATGAGCATACTATTATGAGTCGTGTTTTACAAGAAAAGTAAAAGAAAAAAAATCATATTTTTTTAATGGCAGGAATGCGTAATTGAGATGCTGCAAGAGATGTTCGGCGAGGATTCGGTCCCGAAGATGTTCAAGGGCGACAAGCTGCACGTGACAGTGGACGGCAAGAGGGCCGATATCGATCTCACAACCATGGTGAGATTCTTTCAAATATTACTATATTTTGATGCTTTTTTGGGTATCGCAGTTGGTCTTCACTTGTTTTATATTATGGATGAAATTTCTGAAATTGCGAACCATTCATGCGTTTATATTCGCTTTTGAGAGGCGTGATCAGTGTCCGGTACAATAGATATTTCGGAAGGTCCTTAGACAAGGGGACTCTACCATATTCTTTGGGAAAGGGAAGTAAATCTTATGTTGCCTGATTAAGGTATAAATCGGCTCGCAAGCCAATGTCGTTTATGTCAATTGTTGCTTGCGCCAATGAAGTACATATCAATTAAAGGTTAGAGGCGTCTCCTAATAGGTGTTCGCTCGTAATCCCCGTTTTGGACATATAGTTGGAGTCGTAGAAATAGATAATTGGCAAGTTTGCACAAGGGTTATAGGTACAGAGGACCAGTTGCGTGCAGTGTTTAGAGTTAGGGCCATACCTAAATAAAGAGATGAGTGTTTACGCGAGGTGCGGTGTGCCGTGCAGGAGGTGTCGTGCGCGGCGGACGCGGCGCTGCAGCGCACCGTGCGCGCCGCGCTGTCGGGCCTGTACGCCGCGCTGGCGCCGGCGCGCGCGCCGCCCGCCCCCGCCCCCACCCCCGCGCCCGCGCCGCCGCCCGCGCCCGCGCCCGCGCGCTAGCCGCGTGCGACATGTTGTCATATTTTTGTATAAATTGTAATAAAAAATATCTTTTTTATATGGAGTTTTTTTATTAATGGCTACGTAAGAAATAAGGAAAAACTATTACTTTTTTATATTATAAGGCAAGGCAAACAGGCAAGCGGCCCACCTGATGGTAAGTAGACATTTGCGACATCATGGGTTCCCTATATGTTGCTTGCCTTGAAATATTTTTTTCACTACATATTGTATAGGTAATATAGGAATCACGCCAGTGTTGTTGTCGTCTCGACGGTGCAGTGGTCCAATTGGCGAATAGTAAGAGTGAACTTCATTCCTCTGTTTGCCTCTTCGGGGAGATAGAGACGTGGTTATACATATATCTTTCAACGAAAATAAAAGATTCGAGTTTATCAGGTTCTCTGTAATTCGGCCGTTTCGACCTGCTATCTGAGTAATACGCACAGTAGTAAATAAAACCAACGAGTCGGAACAACAGTTTATTTACAGTACGGGTTCGTGTGGGCGGGCGGCTATGGCGGCTAGGGCGGCGGGGGCGGCGCGCGGCGCGCGTGCGCGGAGTGCCTCTTCCAGAAGCGCTTGATGTCGTCGTGGCGCGCGCGCGGCACCACCATGGTACGCGCGCGCTCGCTGCTCCACGTGAGCGCGCCGGCCGCACGCGCGTAGTCGCGCAGCACCACGAAGTCCGCCTGCCCATCGTACGGACAACACATGCATATCAATCTGCCGGCTTGCTTGCGGCACGCGGGGAACACGGCCTGACCAGCCGTGCTTCTTCTGCATTCATCACTCTCAGTAGACCATCGTACTGATTTTGGAACCCCTACAACTCACCCACCGATAGAATTTGACCTATTTGACCAAGTTGGGAGTTGGGTGAACTATCTGCCTTGTCATTTTTTTCTTAGTCCTCTTTTTAGCATGTCCATATTATGATGAAAGTACATCCTTTCTCATTTTTACACCAGTACTCTCTTTCACACTAAACATCACTTATCCTCAACTCATACGTTTAACATCGTCATCTTGATTCAATCGTACTCCCTCCGCGACCCACCTGCGACAGGAACTGATTATAGACCACGCCCTCTGTGTAGGTAAAGCGATTCCTCTCCCTCTCCCACAGCCGGATCTGGTCTACTACGGTGGGCGGTAGCACCGACGTGGTCCTGATGCCGCCCGTCTCCGACTTCAGCATCTACAATATGAAATTATACACACATTATTGAATTAAGAATAATCATAAAATATATCGTTCTATACCTAATCATAAAATATATCATTGTACCAGTTCCCATATGGGATAGATAGAGAAAAGATTGTGCAAATTGTTTATATAGATTTTACATGTTTATTTTGTATTCATTATTCTTATTACGTACACTGAGAATCAATATACATTTATACATGTATTAAGCAATTGTGGTCTGGAGTGCAGACCAGGATTTGGCAAAATTGGACATCCTTCAGCTAGTTGGAGTGACGATAATTGCGATGGTTGGCACTGTTAAATACGAGGAGCTGAAGATCGAGCTCTGTGGCGTGCAATTAGAAAGATCTATATTCATTACAGGATGAAAATGGGTTGGTGATGTAATTAAGGTTCTTGCGGCAACTTTGTGACATGCTGGACACTACTACGTGGTGCGCAGCTTGACCTACAGTTATATTCGCTTCATTTTATTTCGCCTTTTCGGTTCTACAATGTATACTTTTGCAAGAGAATAAATCGCTTAAAAGGCGATTGAACTATAAGCAACTCGTCGTACGTTTGTTCACGTGCGGGTACCTGGGGGTGCGCGTGCAGCTCGAGGTAGCGCACGATCTGCTGCGCCGAGATGCCGCCGCGCAACGCCTGGCGCACGGAGTCGCGCGTGAGCACGGCCACCACGAGGTCGGGCAGGCGGTACAGCAGTTCGGCGAACAGCCCCAGCAGCGCCACCTGCAGCGCCGACTGCGTGTACGCGTACACGCGGTAGTTGGTCTCCAGCAGCAGGTGGCCTCGCGCCGGCGCCGCCGCCTCGCGCGCGCTCGTGGCCTCCAGCGCCAGCCGCGTCGGGTAGAAGCGGCCCGCCTTGCGCTGCACACGCGATTATATACTCACATTAATGTAAGCCTCCTTATTCGACGATAATCTATTCTAAAAGTAAGATACAAGATGCAGCGCGCATAAGATAGTATGAAACAATATGTTAAAAAGCTTACACACTGAACTACTATTAGAGAGCTTATGCACTTTATTATGCACTTTCACATTACCTCTTATAACGCTAATTGAGAATGGGGAATTCCCTGACCAGAGTCATGTGGAATGTTGTTGAATTAGAAAACATATTCAGACTCACCTTTCTCTGATACACCAGGCCAAACTCCCTCAGGTGCTGTAGGAATACCAGCATGTTGTTACTCATGCCCTCTGTGCTGTAATCCTGGTAAATCAACAAAAAGATAATTATTAGTTTAATGTAATGATTCTACAAAAGCACTTGTCCAACTTTATATTATAAGAGGATCATGTAGTTAAGAGTAGGAATATTTAATATTAAATTCGCATAAAGTATATATGGCAACACTAATGTACTGTATTACTCATTTGAGTACAGAGGCTAAAGGATTGTATTCCACCACATCCTAACTGCAGAAAAGTGTTACCCACAGAAAAATTACTATTAACTGTTTAATAACAATATTGCCTTCAAGAAGACTAGCGTTTTATTTATGGCAATAGTTTAGTTTACCAAAATCTACCTCAGTTTAGTAATGTGTACATGTTCATGTGTAAAACTGTCGAGGTGTGGGGAGCTATTAGATAAGTACACACATTTTGCTCGGATAACGCTATCGTTTATTGTCTCACAATAATAATAAACTCATATTCTACTTATGCTAGTATGCATGTATGTTCCCCACTTCACTGTAAGATTACCATAAAAATATCTCGATTAATAATAACTCGAAATTGGTTCTAATTGATCTGTCTACCACATAAAGATATTAAACACGCCAAGGCGTGATAATATAATAATAATATCAATGAAGAAGTTACAAAAATACAGGAGGTATTTATATACAAGTGTAGAAGTTGGGAGGGTTACCTTGCCGAGGGTGCTAAAACTAAGCTGGTAGAGGAAGGCGAGGCAGTCTGCGGCGCTGAGGCTCCGTTTCTCCGCCGTATGCAAGTAGTGCTGCAGGAACAGCCACACCTGCCACACACATCTTTAGTTTATTAAACATATTGTTACAAGGTGCTCTCGCCCTGCCCCTTTTGGGATCTTGCCTAACAACAATATCTAACATAACTCTTTTGAACATATGGTACGCTTAGCAAGGTTTAAAAATACATAGCTTCCAAAGACAACAGTGAAGGAAAATCTAGAAAATCAGAATTCCCCACACATTTATCTAAAGATTGTGAAATCTGTTACTAACTGACATACACGTAGTGTAGTTCACTAAAACCTGATATGTCAAAAGATAAAACACATGTGTGCTTTTCAAAATGAACTGCACATACTATGTCACAAGTGCACTTAATATATCTTGACAACACACATTGTTCCCTTCGCTTTTGAAACATATTTTCTATAAGTATTTCCACTTTACGTAACATTCACGCCTGTAATCCCCGAAGGGGTAGGCAGAGGAGTGTAGTACACTCCCACATTTCACCAGTTACATTTAAGTGCCATTGAATAGGTGGTGAGCCTATTCCCCTAAATCTGGCACAATTCCATATGTTGAGCTACGATTAGAAATTCTAAATAGGAAAAATCCAATAGTATCCGACCCGGAATTTGAACCCAGGACCTCCCGATCGACATTTACGCTTGCAACCGCTTGACCAACAATTCAGTTACTTCCACCATACATTACCAAAATACTTCTTTTTTTCTATTTTCAATACAAAAAACTTACATCAAGACACATAATTAAGATTACACTATCTATTACAAATACATACTTGCTTAGCAGTACTGAGCAGAAGGAACTGAAACCCGGCACGAGTGATGACCGCAGAGCCATCATCGGCATCTCTGGAAGTGGAACAAAATATATAACTTAGATACACATTGACATCTGTATTTGTTTCATTTATTTATGTCATAACCTAAAAAGTGGAAATTTCAAAGGACAAATTTAATGTCTAGTCTCTCTAGGAGAAACTAGTTATTTATTGTTTGATCCAGACATGGGCACATGAATTAATCAAGAGGGTGTGTTCTTATCATACTTTTACCTAAACTTACATTTATCTTGAGAAGTATACCCTCACAAAATGAATATATTGTACAGAATAAACACAGACATACACCAAAATTGCATGTGTTTATGAATCGTAATTTTGGTGTTTCCATTAAAAAAAGATAAATTTTCTTGGCAAGTAGAGTGACTGAAATAATGTTACCATTGGTTAATCTGGAAAATTTTAAATAATTTAAAAAAACAGAGAGATTCTCACCTGGTCATGAGGCCAGCATGCAGAAGAATTCTGACAGCATCAGCACTGATGCCCTCAGTCTGTGCACTCCCTACCATATAGTGGAGGACACACTCCCATCTTTCAAGGGCATATGCATCCAGGAATGCCACATCCCGAGCCTTGCCATCTGGCTCCAGAGAGGATGACATGCTCCATGGTCGACCACTGTAATTTACAATTAGCAGGAGAATTTAGTTTAATTTGTAAACAAAGTTGACTAGGACATCAAGGTGAGTTGATTAACTTCATCATGACCATTATAAGCCTGACTGTCACTGATGTAGCATAGGGGGGATGGCAGGGGCGATCTGCCCTGGCGGCACTTTTTAGGGGGCGGCAAAATTTCACAATAAAAGAAAAAAATTCGGGAATCCCCTTTCTTTGAATAATATTTTGTAGAGACTGGCAATACCGTCTATACTGACTTGGGGGTTTGCGGACTTACGACTTCTTGTTGGTTTTTTTATACCTACTGTGTTGTTTATTCCATAGGAGTAAGTCCTTTTAAAGAAAGTGTGAAAATTTTGATAAACGTTTTTATTTAAAATCTAACCTGTATAATGCAAAATAATGATGACTGTTATTGCCGAGTTCTTTAAAAATGTATGTAATGTATGCTTTACATTAAATTGCAATACCGAAATAAGGGGGAGGCAAAATTGTCTTCCGCCCTGGACAGCCGACACCCATGTTACGCCACTGCTGACTGGTCATTGCTGGACATGGGTCTCCCCAAAGGGGTTATTAGAACAAGCAAGTTGCATATAGGCAGAGTGAAACTAACTTACCCTCCAAGAAGTGCAACTTTCAAATTCTTCTTAAAAGATTGTGCTAAAATCCACCCTGGTAAACCTCCTGGTATGGGAGCCTCCTGCCACACTGATAGCTCAGATAAGGCTTCACAAGCTTTGCTCTGTTCTCTGAAATAGAAAATAGGCAATATGAATTAATTAATTCTATTACAGCGATGTGAGGAACACCAAGTTGAAAGAATAAAGGAAAAAGTACTTATTAATTGTAGAATATTAATCTTGACACAAGATATACTTGTCTGTGGGCTTGAGTGCCCATAAATAGTATACATCAATAAAAATACCTTGTTGCCTGCCTTATTGGTTAGGTGGTTGCAAGCGCAACTGTCGATCAGGAGGTCCTTGGTTCAAATCCCCAGTTGGGTAGGATTCGATATTTCTAATTTAGAATTTCTAATGGTGACTCAGAGTCTAGATTGGTACCTGGTGTATGGCCATAGGATCACCAGCTATTCCATGGGACATAAGCATACCTGGTGAAACATGGGAGTGTACTACACTCCTCTGCCTACCTCTTCGGGAATTACAGTTAAGTTTTAAAAGATCTTTGAGTGTTTTTTAGTGATTATAAAATAATACTTGGCATGTGTCTGTGTAACCCAGGAGGCAACAACTGCTTGAGGCACTGGCTGTTCTACAAACAAGAGCCGAATGACAAAGTGGCGAGCCAGTTCTGGTAATTCCCTGGAACCAGAAAGTTGAAATGAATGCTCATTATTATAAAATTTTACACTTATGACTTATGTGGACATACATTCTTTTGAATTGTTATTATCATTATACAATTACACCACATCCCTTACAGGCAGAGAGCAGCATACATAAAATATAATATCTATCCTGGCAAACTTGACGCGCTTCTTTTACATGCATCACTCTCTTCACACATGGAAACTAGTTTTGGTAAGAAATGACTTCCCCATCAGCCTATGTTTAACCTACTTGGTGACACTTTTCGAGCTGCATTAAAAAGGTACACTCGATAACAGTTACTTTTTTTTCTTGTGCCTGCTATAATAGGTTAATTTATTTAGTTGATAAATTAGTAAAAACTAAGAGAACTTAGAAGCTCAAACCTAACCAAAAATATCTACAAAAAGTAACAAAGGAATTTTACACATGTCTTCGTGTAGTTCTTAAACGTATATGTAACTAAAAGCTTACCGGTATACAGCTAAACATATCGTGGGATAGTTGTACAATGTCTCAAGAAACTGAGGGGAACGGCTTTTCAAATATTCATGTAAGTCTTTACACTGCAACGTTGGAGATGGGTTTAGGTTTAAGGACTTAGACTTTGATTCAGACATTTTTCGTTATTATTAAAACAAACGCATTATTTATATTTGACAAATCGGTCATTTATTATTTCTTTCATAAACTTGACATCTATCTCAATTCTCAACATCACAAGTATGAATTGAAAATGTCATATTTAGTCTGTGATAGAACGTTCCTTGCTGATTAAACACAAATAATTAAAATAATTTATTAAATATACGACATATTTTCATATTGTTTTTGAAAGCAATAAGACGATAACACAATTATAGTTTCATATTGTAATCAATTAATTAAATTTAGATAAAAAAGGATTAAATCCGAAAAATCAAACGATAGAAAAAAAACTTAATAATATACTAAGTAGTATTATTCTCTCAAGAAGTTTTTTATTTCGTTCTTAAAAAGTAATATATTATGAATGGAACTAGTACCTGTGTTATTTATATTATTTCATTGTAGTAAAGTGAATCATAAAATAAACAACAACATTTTTAGACATTTTACATTTAAATATATGCTGCAGTAAATGAGAATATAACACATATTATGTCTAATAGACCATCAAAGTAACAGATACAGATATTGTTAATTATATGAAGTAAAAACGTTTAACGGCACTTTGAAAAGGAACTCAAAAAGTTGCAAAACATTAAGAAACGAACGGAAAGAAAACTTGCTGCAAAAACTAATTTCTAAATAAGTTACTACCCTGCATTTAGGTTCAAAGTCGCTTCAAATGGGGAGGTGGTATTTAATGTCTATATAATTCCATACCAAAGATATTTT
Source organism: Parelbella macleannani (assembly GCA_018245755.1). Taxonomy (NCBI): domain Eukaryota; kingdom Metazoa; phylum Arthropoda; class Insecta; order Lepidoptera; family Hesperiidae; genus Parelbella; species Parelbella macleannani. The sequence continues at coordinate 11,540 of DWEE01000173.1, read as the reverse complement.
TTTTAATCTCTTTGTCCCATACAAAAGAAAAAAGGTTCACCCACACATATCAGTTTGTTACGCACACTTGTAAGAAGTTGACGTATAGATGAAGATTACGCGTCTGTGTACAGAGCACACAGGCGTGCGGCGGCGAGTTCACCGCATTCATTCCCGTCGGCAGATGGCGGATGCAGTAGACGCTTTCCGTCAGTCACGTTCAGACAACTTGACGAGCGTAGTGCGAGTCCGTTTCGCTCAGCACCATTTTGTGTGTATCGTTTCGAACGGGACATTGTGTGTATGTGCTCCGTGAATAATCGCAAGCCACGAGCAGTGTACGGTTCAGTCGAGTGTTTCACTTTCGACATGCCCGCGGAGGGATCGATGCGATATCTCGGGCGCTCGTAGAAACCGCGCCTCCGTCATGAGCGAGTGATCGTCGACGTAAAAAAAGTTGACACAGGAAACATGTCTGGGCGGCCCGCCGACGCGGATTCGAGCGAAGGGTTCGAGTTCGAAATTCGAAAGCGGTCATGTCATCGCCTCTCGGATTTCGTATAAGTCACCGTCCAATGTCAAAATCGTGTACGTACCGCCAGCGGCGAGCGCGACAATGCAGTCGTTGGTAGTGTGGTGGGCGGTGGTGTCGACGGCCTGGGCGCTGGCGGGCGCCTGCTCGAGTTCCATCTCGAAGCGGCCGGCGCGGCCCGCGCGCCCGCAGCGCCCGCCGCCACAGCCGCAGCCGCAGCCTCGCGTCAACGTCACCTTCCCCACGTTCAAGTGCGAGCGGGACTACTCGGAGTACTACTGCCTCAACGGCGGCGTGTGCTTCACGGTGGTGATCTCAGATAGCCCCATCTACAACTGCGAGTGCCGGAGCGGGTTCGTGGGGCAGCGCTGCGAGTTTAAGGACCTGGACGACTCGTATGTGCTGACGAGTCGGCAGCTGATGATGGAGACGGCGTCGATCGCGGGCGGCGTGACGGTGGCAGTGTTCCTCGCGATTCTAGTCTGCTTTGGCGCCTGGGTGCGTCTGCACCGGCGCGGTAAGGCGCCGCCGCAGGAGGAGCGCGGCCACGTGCAGCTGGTGGCCGTGGCGGCGCCCCGCGCACGCGTGCGCCTGGCCACGCAGCCCCACCGGCCGCTCCAGCCGTCTCAGCCGCCCCAGCCGCCGCAGCCCGCGCGCTAGTGCCACAGACTTTACTGTTCATACTGTATCTGTGTACATATAGTTAGATTACTTTGTAAGTTATGTGGATGCTACGGGAGATGTAAGAAAAATTTATGTGATAATTATTTTACAAAGCTGATAATTTATTTGGAAGGAATTTCTTTTGTAAATACTGGATCCGAGATGGTCATAAATCGAAGTGGCGCTTGTGAAATTCCCAGTTCCTCCCTGAAGGTCTCTCGTGGATTATAATCTGTATTATTTTGTTGGTGTCGAGTGTATTAGGCTTGTTGGAAGGGTGACCGCCATGTACCTAATGCTACTCGCTTCTAGTAGGGCTGTTATGTTGTATTGTTGCTCTTGTATCAGTGAATACAAGAGTCTGTCTTCCCGGGGCAAAGTGACAGAGCTGTTTTGTGATTTTGGATAGGATCAGAACATTCTTATTGGAATTCTCATTGGAAAACTGATTTAAATCAGACTGTGCTATGTCCTGGGCAGGGTGTCCTGTGTTGCTGTTGGTGCCTTTGGCTCCCATGCATGTTATTGTTCTGTAAGGTAGCAAATGTTTCGGATGTGGGCCTCCATGTACACAGTGATAATTGGCCCTTCGCTTCTAGGGCTCATAAATAGCTAGCAAGTGAACAGATGTTCCATTGAAGCTCAGGGTTGTGCCTGTTTGAAGTATATATATATAGAGGGCCGGCACTCGTGTAGGCGTCCTGCTGCTCCTCGCCACGGGGCTGGCGGTGAGCGCAAAGTGGCGAGCCGAAGCCAGCAGTGCACGCCGGCCGGCGCCGCGCCCCCACATTCCATCCCGCGGATAGCGTATTTACTGGTGTCAGTATTATTTTCTAATACGAGTGTTAAGCCAGCAGCTTTACTATATTTTTTAATTTATACCTGATATCCCACTGGGATAGAGCTGTATTATATTGCCGGCGGCTACGACCCGCCGGCGCGAGAAGGCTTCTGTAAATATAGCCCGTGTAGGTATTTATTAGATATTTATGAACGTTTATTTATTGACTGCTTTATTTAGTTACAAGTACGATGAACCGCATCCAACTTCGCCTTTAACAATTAACGGTTGCATCTATTAAACCTTGCTAAGCACGGCCTCGCCTATCGTTGTATTCCCTATTGTAATCTCATTATGAATCTCCCTGTGTAAAAATCGCAAAACATTGGATGGTGTAGAAAACCCACGCCTGCAGTGCGACACCTGTTTGTTCCGTATCTGCTACATCCATTTTGGAAATGTCAAATCGTATCGCTGTATCGATAAAATGTTGATTATATCAATGAAATCTGATGTATGATTTAAAAAAAATAGTTGTATAAAGTTGTTCTATGTGTTGTTATTTCCATGGAGTTGCACTGTGGGAGTGGTTGAAAAAAAATTGTAAATTAGTCTGTGGCATGTGACGGGAGCTGGTCGGGAAGCCGCGAGCCGGCATCGTTTTATTCTAGACCGGTGAACCACTCCCGTAGCAGTTTGATGTGTTGACGTACTCCGTGGTGCCGCCTCGCGCTCCCCCGCTCGCGCGCTGCCTGCGCGTTGTCGGTGTGTAGTCCATTGTATCGATTCATATGAGATTGTTTATATGAACATTCCAATGTATAATAATATGTAAAGTATTACCTACATCGCGAATAATTTTGAAATATCTGTTAAGACGCTACATTGTTAATTATACAGTTTTCTATTGATGATAATTTGTTAAAAGAAAATTATACGAAACTAAATCCTTAAAAATGTTTTTGATTTACTACCACGGTCGAGCCATTACCTGCACGGCATTGTTCACTTTTAAAAGGACGTAACACAAAAGACTACACTTTCAACATTAACCTATAATAGAAACGAAAAATAAACGAATCATTTTCCACATTGACTTGAATACAATATTTTGAAAGAAGAAAAATGAAGCCGTTAGCCGCTCGGCAATGACGTAGTTTACTATACATATATTCGTTAATCATTTTAATCTTGACCTGCTTTCAGATAAAGGTACCAAAAGATTCTTAAATTTTTGCTAATTGCACTAAATACATCGATACACAGTTACTGTCGAATAATTTTAAGTTGTGCAAATATTGTAATGAGCGCCGGTTGGGCAAAGCGGCGGCGCGGCGCGCGCGTCGCCGCCGCGCCGCCTACGGCACTACAGCAGTTTTCGTTCACTTGTGCAATACCACTTACACCTGTTATTTAAATTAGTTCAAAGATAACGTTCCAGCGCCGTGAAATTGATTAATCGTCCATTAAAATTAATAATATTTATGTACGGTGCTAGCACGCGAACGAAAGTAGAGGTGAAGTTTTCTCTTGTGATCGTAACGAAATCGAATTGGGAGCGATCGGGTTTTACCAGCGCGCGAGTCGGCCGGGATCCGCGCGGTCGTGCCGCCTACGGAACGTATAAAAGACCTAGAAAAAGCTGCGGCAATGCAACGGGCCGGCAGTCCATTGAGGCTCGGGGAGCATATTTTTATGAATAGGTACCCGGGACCGGTCCGCCACCGGCGTCGCTCACACGAGAGTTCATTGAATGAGTGGCCGTTCGTTTGTTGACATTCCCCGAAAACCTGCCCCGCCCGGAATAGCCGCGTATCACGAGCTCCCGATGGATGGACAACGACAGAAATAGACGCCGCTCCCGAGTAGATTAAAAGGCGTTTTTGGAGTTCGATACTTAAAGGAGCTCGCTTATTCCGTCGGAATTAGGCGGATGTCGACGCGGCGTGAATAGGGATTTGGGGAAATGTGTTTAGTGCGTCGTTAAACCTTTGTGCAGCCAGACGACGCGCTTCACAAATGTGTCAATGCTTTAGTTACTCGTCGTCGCATTATCTATCATTGACAAAGAGGGTCTGTCTACGTGTGCGCCGGCTTAAATAACAGATATAGATTACGCATTACCCCAACGTTTGTCATACACGGTAAACATTGCGAAATATTACACATACTTCGCTAAATCCTAATCGCGATACAAATTCCTTTCTTTTTTATCTCACATGCTATCATCAATATTTAATTGCGTAACTTTTTAAATTATTATACTGTATAAAATGCATATGTATAAAATTTATATGTATAAAATACAATACAATAAAATAATAATAATAAATAAAGCCAGGCGACCTGAGCTCCTGTATGCGAAGTAAATATTTTTATTTATCAACCCTTCCATTGTTGTAGTACCTATTTGTTATCATACTTTAATTTGTCAGCCTATTTTGAAGCGAGAATTATGTAAGTTTAGTTTGTACAATAGATCACAATACACTTATCTATATTTTTTTGCCACAGATCTTAAAACTAGTGAAGAAATACAGGGATGTAAACAAATTATTAATAGTTATAAACGTTTTTGCTTAATCACTTATTCCTGAGACGGTGGAAAACCTATCTGCAGTAGGTACTTATAGGTTTTTCCATACATTCATACATTCCATAAATGCCATTCATAATGTTACAAAATATCTTAATTTGTCATCAAACTACTTAAACTTATTTAGATAAATGATTCATCGGTTTTATGATTATATTAAAATGTCACCAAGATTTTCCAGAACTCAATATGTTCATAAAGCGGAATCTGTTTTAATTGATTGAATTCTAAGAAATTTATTTGGCCCATTTCCTCTGAGAACTTCCGAGATACAGAATACCGAAATTTATAAATAGAAATATCACAATGAGGAGAATATTCTTGACATAATATTTGGTCATAATTAGGACTCGCATTAGTAGTCTAATTCTATTACGTTATGTATAATTTAATGCATAACAGATAACATTAGATAAGACGCAGAAAAACATGTGGATAATCTTACTATGAAAATCTGGTTCATATGTTTTAGAGATCTATTTATTGATTTCTTAAAGAACAAGTTGATAGAAGAAAGTAGCAAATACGCAAGCACTAGGCACTAATAGACAACACTGCCTAATCTGCAGTAAAGTTAAGACAAAACTACATATGTTTATGTATAACAAATACCTACCTATATAAAATGACAGAGGTCTGCCATATACGCGAACCGCTTATGAATTACTGGATAGATTTCGATATATATACATATTTTGGTAGCTTTACTTCTTAGGTAACATTTGTCCCTTATCTTAAACAAAAAAATATTACGGTATCTCAATTCAATGTAAAGTTATTAGAGTTTTAAGACACTTAATTTTTGGCGGTTTTTTAATATTAGCAAAGTCTATTCTTGCTTTCAATATTATTGTTTTCTTCTCTGTACTTAAAATATATTGTGAATACCCTGAACAATGCAGATGTAGTCTCTTCTAGCAGCCAATACAAAATAAAACTACTTAAATTAAGTCTATAGTCTTCTTCAATAGGAGAGGCCTATGACCAGCAGTTGACGATGACGGGCTGATGATGAATTAAGCACATCTATAAAATTAGTCATCTAATGAATTTTAATATTAATCCTTACGTCAGAATCATACTTCTATAAAAATATAAACTATGCTACTGTTAGATCATAGACTGTTGTATGTCATAGACAGCGTGTAAGTAAATAGGATAATTATGGTTTTGTAATGTACATTCTAAATTACATAAATGTAACCTATATAAATTTTAACATTTTGCATTGTTTCTCCAAACTCTAAATTTAACAAATGTCTAAATTTTCCGTGCGCTTGATACCTATGAACTTAATGCCTATGAGTATTATCCTCTAATTGACCCTTGAATAGCAAACGTAAAAAAACATATAAGTATTGAAAATGAGTAATATGATTTTTTTCGTGAAGACAAACAAATAAGAGCACAGTTACGGTTGTCTGGATGTTTGAGGTGAGTGTGAGTCCGTAGTGTCCTATATTCCCTTGCGAGAGAACTTGCTACTTCCGCTAGCAGTAATGTAACTCACGAAATGATTTTATTACGCCCGCGGGCGAAACTGTGAATGAACACATCAAGTCAAGGCGAGCCGAGACAATCGGTGACATCCACCGGCGTCGACTGACAACACCGGCCCACGGAGACCTTCCCCTCTTCTCTCGCGCGTGTCTAACGAAGGCGTCACAGAGGTTTTTAATAGAAACGCATAGGTCTACCGCCTGGTCGTGGTTTCAGACGGAACGTCGCTCTACCCACACGACTCCTTTATGGCATCGGCCAGTGGTCATTGCGTCCAATTAACATGCCTACGTGCCGGCCCACTTTGTCATTATGTGGCTCCGCGAAATCTTCCAACTAGTACATGCTTAATACGCAGTTTTAAATACTGATGCCAAAGTACACTTTATGACGGGACAACAGCGACGACAATATTTCGACAAGTCACAACGTTTTGGTGAAGAAATATTGTCGACTGTAAACATATTTACTTTGTTCTGGATTGAATCCCAAAATGCTCGGAAGCTGTTTTTTTAGAACGCCAGATCCATTTTTTCATTCTTTCTTGGGAATATGTAGGTATTCTGATTTTCATGAGAATATTTAAAACATCTCATCAGGATATATTAAAATACGTTTTGCCATCTATAATTCAGAGCAGACAGTTTATCTCCTCGTAAAACTTAATTTATGCATTTTCGATAGACTTGAAGCTTATAATTTAGTTAAAGGTGACCTTAGATGCACACTGGCTGGAATATAAATACATTTTCTCTATTTTGGGTATGTGGTGTGAGCGCAAGTTATGATTTTAAAGATGTTATTTGTGAGTGTTATGATTGGCACGCTCGTAACATAGCCCAGGTGATTCTTTACAATAGATCCTTATAATCAATCTGTTTGTGATAAGACGTTCATATCAATGGAAAGAAATGTCAGTAACTAAGCTTGCTATAGATTTTTGTAGAAGTAAAGATTAAATGTTCTCTTTTACCAGTTATCCATCTTGACGGATATTTGACTGGAGCATAAGTGGATGGGGAACAGCATAATAGTGTGGATGGCCGCTTATCTGGCGCGAAGCCCGTGGTGCGCTCGAGTGACGCTTCCTGCGCCAGATGGCAGCACGTGCGCGTGCGCCCGCGCCGCAAAAACTTATCGACATATTCAAACGCATGATGTCGGTAAACGACTGCGTAAATGGAAGTTTTGATTCATTGCAAGTCTTTGATTATTAATATTATTACTATTAAAGAAAAATTACGTATACGTCGATTTAGGATGTGTGACCGAAGTACTTAATTGGTTTGTCTCCCACGTCACCCAAACACAATATGTAATGTATAAAAAAAAAATTATGTATATGCAATATGTAATATGAAATATTTAAAATGCAGGTATCAAGTTTTTACCGCCTTCTTCGTTACTTACTTAGTTAGATCTTATAAGATTTGACAGATACTGTGCCATATGTCAGTTGTGTAGTGACAAACAGGTGTCAGCTCTATGTACCTACATTATTCGCAACGCTACATGAGCGTCGTTTACAAGTTTTAAACCTGTTTGGTTGAGGGTGGGCTGAAAAAATTCGAAACGCACGTGCCACCTGCCTTTCATCGCGTCATTGTTTGATGAAGCACCTATCAACGCTATCAAAAGCACGACTCACTGGATACTTAATTATGCGTGCTTTTTTGAATTTACGGCATAATGGAGATAACAACTTGTGCTCGGGGGAAATGTTTTAATATACTTACACATTCGTACAGATACAAGTATTGTTGAGTGGAATTTTGGCAATTTTTAAAATCTTCATTAATAATGTTTTAATGTCTTTAAAGTTAGGAACATGGAATATTTATTATGGGAATTATATTAATTTTTAACATCTGATAGAAGAAAGATGTAGATCACTTTTGTTGAATAATTGTTATCATTGACACGAATTTTGCTTGTGCAGTGAATTTGATTTTTCCATAGCGCGAGAAAAAAAAGATGAGGTAAAGTTTAGTTTGGAAGTAGTGAAAAGAGTTTTCCTCTTTGTTTTAATTTCATAAGATTAGGTATATCACATTTTGCCACCTGTCGATATTACATGTGTCCAGCAAAATATAGAGCTGATTAAATGAAACTTACGATTAGGTCTGTCGTCAGTCGGAATTACGGAATCAAAGATAAACTTGTTACAGTGTTATTTTATTACACGTATGTACCTACACATATTTATGTTTTGTGTAAAAACCATGACGTAACGAATCGGACACTGGAGGATTTTACGAGCGGCAATCTGCCGACATAACTATATTTGTGAATGTACGATTGTATCATGAGTAACATGGGTGTTCATAAAAATACAAGGAATGTGTTGTGCCTACCGAAAATGGATAATATTTGACGCAATACATACTACTTCAAAGAAATAATTGTACACGAGTAGCGAATGTTCCCACATGCATGTGCCGAGGGACATCAACGCTCACCTGAAGAGATATCGCGTAAGATATCTGGTACTAGGTGCCCTGGACCAACACAGTAAAGAATGCGGCGTCACGCTATAATAATCGATATTCTGATGGTTTTATTCATTATAAGTATCACTCATTTGTTGCTTTTGGGCATATTTCAGGATATGTAAGTTGGGGACACAAATTTTGTGGAGAAATTGAATATACTAGAAATGCTTCGCCAGCCACGCAGAACTTTTAGAGTATTTCTTACACTGTGCTTTATAGCAGATTGTTTACGTAATTCTTCTGATATCAAAAATCATATATTTAATCATAACAGAACGTGATAAGTGCAAAGTGCAGTTGTGTTCACGGTGAATGCACTTCACACGGGTCTCGTCACGTGCGTTCGAAGCGTAACTATTTCATGCCCATTCTATTATTCATTCGCAAGCTATTGTCAAACAAAAGTAATGGCGGAGACAATTTCAAAACGAAAATAATTTCACGTGAAATCAGCGAGCACATCGCAGATAACCGTCGGAGGTCGTGGGAAGACCATTCTTTTGCTGACGGAAGGACCAGCCTTGAGGGCCGGCGGGCTCTGTGTACGGCTGTGCGCCTCTGTCATGTTTTAAGACTACAAGTGAATACTATAGACTAAATGGGAGTAGGTATTAATGCTCATACTAAACTAGAGAGTAAAAGAAAAAGTGTGAAAATGAATATGAAGTGTTCGTCATTTAAGTTATATTTACCTATTTTTGGACCTGGTGATTAAAGTATTGGCATATCTGCATAAAATTGCAGTTTACAAGCACTTTGGGCGGCAAATTTTATTTGCTACTATAGATGATGAAAGAGTGATAGCGATGATATGAGTCACCGCTTTCCCTGCTAAGATGACTGTGGGGTCGAGCATCAAGAAATATTGGTTGTGCATTAGACAACAATTGTATTGGCCTTTTGATCTATTGGTCAGCAAATCTGATTACACGCTGAATCGGAAGTTATGGGGTTCGATTCATATTCCTAAATATTAGTGTAGCTAGTACGAGCATTTGTTGTCCAGTCTAAAATGTACAAAAATACGTATTTACCCATTAATTGAAATTGAACAATCTAATTATCATAACATGGCCTCGGTTTGATTTTGGACCAGTACTACATGTGACTTGTCCCTAGATATTATTATTATTACCTATACCATACGGCGGTCTCTTGCGCAGTAGTCAAGAGTTCATTAGGTAGTTTAGTAGCTACAGTTATGTATTTTAATAACAAAAATGCAATTTTCTTACATAAAATTTATTATTGCCTTAAATCGAAGAAATAACTTTAGGTAGGAAAATGTAATTTTGGTGGCTAAAATACGTACATAAGTATAGGTAGTGAAACTTTCCGGTACCGAAGAGCAGCGGCTGGCGATAAGATCGGAGGTGCGATCGCGTGATCAGATCGCCGATAGCGCCGCCCGTCCAATTAGGCGGCTCTGGGCGCCGCGGCGAGCGACGTGTCGCCGGCCGCTGTGTCGGCTTGCGTACACTGGCGGCCGCGTAAGGAAATCATTCGTTTTTAAACAACCATTGAACAATAATAGCTTCTAAACTTAACAGTCAGCACCATATGACGACGTTGCATAGCACCTCTTACTGGGTAAGCTACGTGCACCGTGTCCCAAATATCAATGTTAATTTTTCTCTTCATACGCGCCCGTCGGTTTTGGAGACTTGTAACTCCTATGTCAGCTAGTATCAAACCTGGTTATATTCGATAAGTCTTATTTTTTTATCGGCACGTGCATTCGCAACGTTCGCATTCTTCTTGGTATAATTACTATTGATAAAATTGTGTCATTATAATTCACAAGTGCTTTACATAATACGTGAACAGGTTACTTTTCATAAGCACTTAAAATAATTGCGAATTCCTTAAACTCTTTATCAGGGTGTTCTCAAATGTCAAACTGAAAGCGATCCTTCAAGGACGCTATCATATCTCCTGTCCGCATATAAATATCTTCTGAGCGACTATAATGCGGGTACGACAAAACTGGTTGTGTTACAGATAAATGGTATTGTTTGACATTGACAACATTTTGGTAGTGGTGTTCGATGACATAAATAATTAATAAATTTTGAGGCTGGCTATTTTTCCAAACTAGACACAATGAGTAACTGCTATGGTATTCAAACTGCTGATATCCTTACATATACGTATGAAATATATGTACTAGTATACTTATTACTAAATACACACTTTTGTCTATATGAGTCATAGATATAAATTCACATATTGACGATTATAAATCCCTGAGTACATGATTTTATAAATAATTTTACACGCACGCAACCAGCATTCATGCGTATTACATAATTTTTTATCCTGGTTGAAAATCTGTTCCATAGCCTTCAACATAGCAGTCAGGATTTTCGAGCACGGAGCCAACAGGTCAGTCATGTTATTCTTTATATTCTGTAGGTGACGTACACACAGACAGACGTCAATTTCGGCCACTACCGCTGCCTGAATTAAAACCTATTTTAATACACATATCGTCATCATTATCTCTTTATCTATCCACTGCTAGAGACGGGACTCTTCTTCGGGAGTTCGAAAGTCCAAAGAATTAAGGTCAATGTTTAGAACGCTGGAATAGACCATGTTGACAAACTTCACGAGCCTCCAAGAATCCATGTTAGTAGATTTCACAGCGCTCCACGTTTATTCTATATTTTATTTAATGTAGTCATAACTAAGTATGAAAATGTATTATGTTTTATGTACAAGACTTAAAGAAGACATTTGGACGCAGCTAAATTGTAAAATGCTAGGGCAACGTGGAGTCGTACCGATTAATGGCGGTATATTTCCAGAAGTGGACTTCTAAACGCGTAGAGATGGATACAGAGAGACATGTTTGTTCAGTTGGTTAACGAACAAGGTGAGTAGGGCATGCGTTTGGTCCGATACAGATAAGAGAGCTGGTGGAACATTGGCGTCGAAGTAGAGTCGTCTTGTTTACGAGGTGGCACACAATGGCTGCGGCACGTAAACATCGCT
>DWEE01000172.1:0-20707 GCA_018245755.1 Parelbella macleannani | reverse complement strand
CCTCTAGGTCAGTATCGTTCATGTTAAAAACCATGCTTGATTCTGCTTAGTTCCATGAAAACTGATTCAATTTTCTTTTCATACATTACGATCCTGTTGAATTAAAATTTATGATGTCCTTTAATAGAATAAGTGTTAGATAACATGCTCGTCGCTAGTTTCTTTTTATCTTTTGCTTGGACAATATTTTATATATTCATATATGTAACGTAATAACGAATGTGGTGTTTTTGAAATGACAAATAACTTATATTTAATGCAGTTTCGGATGTTGATGTTTATTAATTTCCTGATATTCTTACTGCAGAGATGAAAATTTTCGAATTAAATGCATTTATAAATGTGTTCTTGCATCATCAGATATTGAGATGGCTGGTAACAAAGTCAATTCTAAAACAAAAACAAAGGAAGATAAAAGTAAAGCAAATAGGAATCCAGGCCCAGGCAATGAGGAATCAGAAGATTTGGATTTCACCCTACTGAGGAAGCCAGTACATACAAGTATTACAGGATTTGCTCAGGCTAGAAAAGTTTTTGATCTAGCTACTGAAGAAGTAAGGGATTATTGATGAACATAATGAACATATCTACCTATATTATTAGTATCTTACATATGCTTAATTTTCCTTTCAGTTCAAGGGCTTGTTAACAAGTGAATGTGATATATTGTATGAATGTAAGGTTTGTCGTAACATATTCAGAAGTTTGGCTAACTTTATTTCCCATAAGCGTATATACTGTAAGGACAAGTTTGATACTTCTGTTCATGGACATTTTCTAAGAACCTTATCAGTTGTAAGTATGCCACAATATTTCTAAAATTTTTATGTTACATTAATTTGGCCTTTAGAAATTGGTTAACATGAGGTTGTTTACATTTTAGGCAAGTGAAATATCAAGAATTAAGAAATTAGAGGAACTGTATAAGGAGTCATTGAGAGAAGAAGATTTAAGTATAATACATGATAAAGAATTTGAAGATCGTATTCCACTCACTAAAGATTTAACTGAAATAATCGAAAGGCTCTCCATAGCTAAAGGCAAGCAGGGCAATCAACATGAAAATCCTGAAATGGTTTTCCAGAAAATTCCTAAAAGTAATGTTGCTGTGTTCCAAAACATTCGAAGCACTGATGATATAGCCTGTGACCTCATGAGGACACAAGTATGTTTTGGTTATTGCTTTCTTTATAATAAAAGTGGTTGTCTGTTTAACTACAGCACATTGTTAGGCATATTGAGGAAGGTGTTCAACAGGTGGACACATTTAGATTGGAGTCAGTCGGATTACTCACTTTTACTGTTATTGTCTTAACAAGTGTAATTATAAGCAAGTGTCAAATATATTTGCAGCTGAAACACAATTTAACAACCTGTAAACTCTTTAACATTTACATAAAAATAACAATTTACATAAAAATAAGTTTTATTTTATGATTTGTTTTTATTTAATAGGTTTTTATTTGGCTAAGTCCTTATTGGTGTTTATACTGGAACTCACTGCTATGTATGCTGATTGACCAATAGGATAATCCTTTAAGTAAACATCCCACAAGACCTTACACATTATGCAGTGAAGTTAACAAGCAAATAAACACCACATGTGGTGAATGTGCTTGAGTAATAGTTTAAAGTCTGATTTTTCCCTACAGCAGTATTGAATTCTTCACTTCCACTTCAATAGCATTGTGAGTTCTCTCTCTAAATAACTAACATGCAAAATAGTTCACAGAAAATCTATAACAGTATTGTCAATTTTTTGTATATAAAATTGTATATTAGTTATTTGGAGAGAACTCTGCTGCAGTGGGAAGTGAGGGCTGTCAAGGCAACGGTGTCATATGACACACTAGGTATATTTAAAATAAAGTAATTTCAGGGGGGACACTGGGAAATAATTGATTTTCAAAGTGAGCAAGTAGATGAAATAAGTTTGAGATTCTAAAGTTGAATGTTACAAAACCATCAAATAGAGTAGTGTCTACAAACAAAGTCCAAATATATACATAGTACTAACACAGGCAGTCTTGGTATTTCCATAAATTTAATAATTACAAATTTTAACTTTTATCTTTTAGTTATGACCGAATTGATATAACTTTTCTATAATTCAAATGTAAAACTGGTGAGAGTGAGTGAGACTGATACAACACAGACGTTTCCTCAACTAAATTACTACTTTGAAATGTACAAATTTTCTCTAATAATTATTAATTAAAAGTCTCAACTGCACTGTATGTTGGTTGAGTGGTTGCAAATGTGACCTCTGATCGACAGGCCCTAGATTCAATCCCCTGTTTGGGTGCTATGGGGTGTTTTTTTAATTTAAACTTATATGGCCTATTCCATACTTGTGTGTTCAACATTACTAGTGAATCCTGAGAATGAATTGCACTTTTCTGCCTATCCTTTCAAAGACTATATGTATGGAGGTAAATAATAATTTTATGTTGTGGGTTCAGAGTACCTATCAGAGTACCAGAGTTGCATTATTAAACTAGATTTAAGTGAATTGATTCTAAGTCTGGCTGTAGAATATTTTTAGAGGCCACTACTTCCTCCTGTATGTGTCAGAAGGTGCACATGCAGCATGAGAGAACTAGTAGCAGCACTTTGACATAAATCAGCTGCAATTGATTTCATAACAGCCAACAATCAAAAAAACATGTAAATGTGTGTTTGAAAGTGATCCTTTATTTAATGCACTCACACTGTGTCATTTATTAGTAGACCTCAGCAACACGTGTGAGGACTCACTTGGCTAATGTTTGTAAATTAATTAGGTGGATTTTTCGATGAGCGTTCCTTTCATGTTGTTTTAGGTCAAGGAACTAAATACGATAATGTCTCGGGAAAGCGCCGTACTAAACAGTGATGGGAAGGTAGAATTGCAGACCTCTTTGGCATCGAAAAGAACCAAGGATCCGGAAAGTGTTATTCAAATTAGTGACGACGAAGACAACGACGGCGACATACTAAAATGCAAAATTTGTAAGCCCTTACGTAACGTAACTTTTTGAATGTGCGATTTAAATAGAGGTTTAGAAATGGATTTATTTATTAGGTGTTATAGATATGTAGTTGAAACAAAAATAACATCAGGCGATTATTTCAGGCGATCTACAATTTTCCACACAGAAGACTTTAAAATTTCATATGAAGTATAAACATTTAGAAAGCCGTTTGGTTTATCCGTGTCCAGATTGTTTAGAGATATTTTCTACATCGTGGAGTGTCTATCGCCACCTATTTAAAGTGCATCGGTAATTAGTACTCAATATGATCACATATTCACTGATGCTGTTTCCTCGCTCATTATATTATGATTTTGACTTTTTATTTACAGAAAAACTGCGGCCCAAATTCGCAGATTAAGAGAATCTATACAGGCGAAAGCTTTCCGAATGAACAATCCACCGGCTTTTTATGAGAAACGTAAGAATAACGCCAAGGTTACGACAACACAGAAGATTACAGAAGAGGAAAGACTCGATCAAGAGAACCAGGTATCTTGGCATTAGCCAACGTAATGAATTAACTGACTGCCTCGTTGGTCAAGTGATCGCCAGCGCGACTGCCGATCGGGAGTTACTGGGTTCAAATCCCGGTTCGGATATCATTAGATTTTTCTAACGTCATTAAACAAAAACGTAATTGTTGAAATGTGATAGTATACTAGACTCCTCCGCCTGCACCTCTTCGGGGATTACAGGCGTCATGTTGCATTACGTTTTATATGAAAATGTAATAATTTTTTTTTTCTTATATATTACATGAGATGAAACTAACGTACATTATATTAAATGCTATAACAATTTGACACAAACCGTGATGTAGGTTCACGCTTATGGCTAAAAAATCCTATAGAGCGGTCAGAACTTGGCGAAGGCTGTCACTAACTAAATGTGTTTAACTCATAATTTACTTCAGTAGATACTAGCTACTTGTCTAGCGTTTTATGACTTTTGTATTAAAGTGATCCACATGTTTAAACGTCGCAGGGCTCCCGGCTCTCGCTGGATGACAGCTAGTTGTAAATTTTCATAAACCTCTTTGTGGTTCGGAGGACACTTCAATTTTCCAGTTGATATCTTTAAGTAATAATCCTCATTCCTGTCAGAGATCTTAAAGACGGCTTAGGAACAGTGGCCATATTAAATAACCCACATTTTCACCAATGGAAAGGAACGGAGTAGCGAAATATACTCCAGATGTTCCACAGATGTGGAAGAGGCTCACGCTTGGCAGCGTGACATCAGAAGAGTTGCGAGATCTTTGTGTATAAAAATTTCTTCTCACAGTCGCTGCCCGAATGGTTTATGATAAAAAATCTTAATGAACATTCGCGACGTCTGAGCGGCCCCACCTCACTACCGTGACTTACTTATGATGGCGGTTGCAGGCGTGGATGGACAACTTGGAGGGCGACGGCGAGGTGCCGCGCTGCGGCGGCTGCGGGCGCACGTTCGAGCGGCGCGCGGCGCTGGCGGCGCACACGCACACGTGCCAGCCGCGCTCGCGCGCCCTGGCGCGCCGCCCTGCCGACAGCCGCAAGATCGAGATACAGATCCGGAAGGATTACAATAAGGTTCCCCCGCCGCCCATCGCCCTCCCTCTCAAGGTGGCCGATTCGAATGGTACGTTCTTCTTACCCTTGATTATTTTCTAGAGTTTCGAACGTGAGTGTACCTTCAACATTTAGTTAATATTTGTGGTAATTTTTACAGATAACAAACCACCTAGCGAAGATTCTTCCGATAAAACAATATTCCCGCAGGAGAAAGAAAAGGGAATTGTTACAGACAAAAAAACTAAAGAGAATATCCAAAATAAGTCCCATGAAAGTTCGCCACCTAAACATACTAATGAAGAATCTCAACATAATACAAATAAATTTAATGAATTCAAGAACACGGTAAAACTTCCCTTCGCACATCAAATTGAAATAAGTAACTTTAATGCTCTTAGCAAACAATGTATAACAGATGTCGAAATGGAAAAATTGCAGTGCAAGAAATGCGATATTAAGTTTACAAAAGTTGCAGATTTATATGACCACATGGCAGAACATTACAAATGGCTAAGGTATGCTTGTAAGTTATGTAACTTTAAACATTATAACTTTGAGAAACTGCCAGAACATGTAAAAGTAGTTCATAAGCTAAAAGGAGATGCAGACTTTTACTATAGTACTGTGAAAGCTATTGACGGAACTGAAGCCTTACATTTATCTGAATGTTTAAAAGACACAAATGACGCCAATGAAAATAGTCCGGACTCTAGACGGCCCAGCAGGTGTTCCAGTGATTCGAGCCGTTTATCGGATGATAGTTCATCTAGTAGTACCCGAGTGGAGGGTACAAGAAAAAGAAAAATAAAGCATAATAAAATAGTACCTAAAAAGAAAAAGGATCCTTTAGTTATTGGTAAGTATTTGTTGTCTCAAAGTTTCCTTTTTTTTTCTATATTATAGACAATTATGGTTAGTTATTTGAATAAGTTTTTGTTGTGTTTTACAGAAGACACAGACGGACTTAAAGATAGTGAAGCTTCAAATGATACTGTAGACGAAAATGATGCTTCTGTAAACGTTAAAGTCTTTGAGGAAAATTCATCTGACATTGAAGAAGTAGACGAAAAAACTACTAAGAAATTAGATGACAAATCTGCAACAACAATATCAACTCGTAGACCAGTACGTAAAAGAACAAACAAAAAAAATGAAGATTTCGAATATGATTTATCTAATTTATTAAAAATGGAAGCGCAAGGTTATAGAGATTCACAGGTCGTCGTTACTCCTAAAAGTATTCCGAATAAAAAGAAGAGTGGAGTGGAAAATCAAAACAACGAAAATATTAATAAAGACCATTGTGGTGCTCTTGCTGGTTTAGCTAAAAAGGCTGTAGCCATCTCTGCAGCTCACATGAGATGTAGTACTTTTTACGCTCAGAGTGAAGTTCGAACATCAACCGTATTTTTGAGACCGTCATTGCCAAAGGTTGCACGAGTAGAAAAAATATCTCCTAAAAAAGATACACAAATACATATATCAGATATTCCGAGTGCCACTAAAGTGTCAAAGCAAGACGATGCGAATCCAACAAATTCGGAAAAAGACGTAATCGCAGAAACCAGCGCATCTCAAGAGACGCCAAAACAGCAAGAAGATTTAATAGTACCAAAGACAGAAATAAAAGAAAGGAATGTTCTTAAGGAGGATACAATATCGCTTGCAAATGATTCATGTGAACCTACTGTGGGTAAATTGAACGTTCCCACTGTACTTCCTCTTAAATTGCGACGACAAAGTTTAGATTTAATCAAAAATCCTTTAATCAAAAAGAATATCACAGACTTTTCTAAAGCTGGGATGAAAACTAAAATATTAGTCATAAAACCCATAAATAGAAATAAGGATGGAGGAAAAACTTTAAATAGCCCACTGAAGTTTCAAACAATTAAATTGAAGGATCCAATGAAAAGCTCCGGATCGAGCAAAGAAAAATCTTCTGAACAAGTCAGAGTTGTACAGGTACCTACAGTCGATTGTTCAATAAAGCTACCTATAACGAATTCTTGTATTGTTAAAAATGATTTGAATTTATTGACAGCAAAACCTGTCAATGCTGATTTAGTTAACACGCCCACTACAAGTGATAAGAATTCAGCACAATCGTTAAATGAAACGGGTAAAAATAAAGAGATTTCAAATACAAATAATATGAAATCGGATGTAAACACGTTAAAAGAAATTTCAAGTACGGATAATTTTAGCAGGCCTGAAGAACAATGTTTATCTAAAAACTACAGAACTTCACCAACTGCAAGTTAATATTTAATTCTCAAAACATGTGACCTCGCAGTTTAGTTATATTACGAAGATATTTTAGTTAGGAATTGTACCTATTTCTTTTTTGTATAAATAGATAGATATTGAATAAAGTAAAATTACTGTTATATTGGTTTGTTTTTACCTAATTATGTTATACGAGTTAGAATTTTATATTTGAAATGGATTACGATTGTTGTGTGCAAACTACAATTTCGACACTGAAAAGATTTTTTACATAAAGTGTGTTGTGTCCTAAGTGGCCGCCGCTGTCCATGGATATCCACAATCTAATATCACATGTTGCCACTTCGACAAAAAATCGTAAACGTGTCCTCTTTGTTCCACCGGCAACCAAACACTTTATACTAAACAAATTTTAGTCAAATCTTTTATAAAACCCCAAGTGGTAGGCGAAGGAGTGAAGCACACTCCCACGTGTCACTAGTTACGTTTACGTCCTACATTGGAATAGGTGGTGAGCCTATTTGCCACACGCCGGGAACAAATCCAAAGTGCGACTCGTTACTAGAAATTTCTACTAGTTAATCTAAGTTAGAAAACCCAATAATACTAGAGCCGGGAGTCGAATGTGGGGCGTCTCAATCAGCAGTAGCGCTTTGTAACCAATCGGCAATCGAATCAATTAAATGCTTAAAGATAATATCCAGTCAAGCACATACATTTTCACTCTGTTTACTTACTGTTCCTTCTGTAATATGTAGTATGTAGGTTTTCATCCTTTCTAAAAATAAATTCTTTGTTGTCTTCTATTTCGATCTAGAACAAAGTTTCACCCAAGGTTTCCTTCGTAATGTTGATTGGCCAAAATTTAATAAACCCAGTTAACCTCTACCTGTTTTATTAATCATGAATTTTAATTTCTGTTGTTAACCTGACTGCAAATTCTGTCCCTACGAGTTGAGGTAAACAATTTCAGGCTTGATACTTGATATCAATAAACAATATTTTTGCTTTATTTTCAAAGATGCCAGACACCAGTAAAAGTTTTAACTTATGCTTTTGTAATGCAGTCACCACTTGTTCTTTACAAGAACATTAGCCCCATTTTAGTTATGTATGACCAAAATGTATTTAAAGTAAAATATATTATTGTTTGAGCTATACAAGGCATATAAAAATGTTTTCAATAAGTAAAAAAAATTAAGAAAATAATGTGGGCCAAGATGTTTACAAATTCAATTAAATGATAAGTTTTGTGAACAAATATATTTATAGCTATGCAACATGGATGAAGCTAAGGATCATTTACTAGTAAAAAACATTCCGATATTACTAACTTTATTGTGGTTACATTTAGATCATACCATATAACAAAATTTAAGCATTCTTAGCCAGAGTTTCTGCTTTGGCTACAACTTCTTCGATAGGTCCAACCATGTAGAAAGCAACCTCTGGTAGATGGTCATACTCGCCTTGAAGAATTTTAGAGAAACCCTTGATCGTCTCTTCAAGTGGGACAAGCTTTCCGGCATGACCAGTGAATACCTCAGCAACCTGGAAAGGTTGAGATAAGAACCTCTGGATTTTGCGAGCACGAGCCACAGTCAGCTTGTCTTCCTCTGACAATTCATCCATACCCAAGATAGCAATAATGTCCTGAAGCGACTTGTAGTCCTGTAGAATCTTCTGGACTCCACGGGCCACATTGTAGTGTTCAGCTCCAATAATGTTAGGGTCCATGATACGTGAGGTGGAATCTAGAGGATCCACTGCAGGGTAGATACCCAACTCGGCAATGGCTCTGGATAGTACAGTTGTAGCGTCCAAGTGGGCAAAGGTAGTGGCAGGAGCGGGATCAGTCAAGTCATCCGCAGGCACATAGATAGCCTGCACGGAGGTGATGGAACCCTTCTTGGTGGTGGTAATGCGCTCCTGCATGGTACCCATGTCAGTGGCCAAGGTAGGTTGGTAACCTACAGCAGATGGAATTCGACCCAGCAAGGCAGACACCTCAGACCCAGCCTGTGTGAATCGGAAAATGTTGTCAATGAACAGCAGCACATCTTGACCCTCCTGATCACGGAAGTACTCAGCAACAGTCAATCCAGTAAGGGCGACACGGGCGCGAGCGCCGGGAGGTTCGTTCATCTGACCATATACCAGAGCTACTTTGGAGGTCTTGTCTTTCAGCGAAATGACACCAGATTCAATCATTTCATGGTATAAATCGTTGCCCTCTCGAGTGCGCTCTCCGACTCCAGCAAACACTGAGTAACCACCGTGGGCCTTGGCTACGTTGTTAATCAGCTCCATGATGAGTACAGTCTTACCGACACCGGCGCCACCGAACAATCCAATCTTGCCACCCTTGGCGTATGGAGCGAGCAGGTCCACGACCTTGATACCGGTGACCAGGATTTCTTGCTGGACAGACATGTCTACGAACTCGGGCGCCTCTGCGTGGATGGCGGCCGTCTTATCGGTGGGGATGGGGCCACGCTCATCTATGGGTTCTCCGATTACGTTAATAATGCGGCCAAGGGTCTCCGCGCCGACTGGTATACGGATGGGAGAGCCGGAGTCGAGCACGGGTTGGCCGCGGACCAGACCCTCGGTACCGTCCATGGCGATGGTACGCACGGTGTTCTCACCCAAATGTTGCGCTACCTCAAGGACGAGCCTAGGAGAGCGGTTTTGTACTTCGAGGGCATTAAGAATAGGTGGTAGGTTATCCTCGAATTGAACATCTACTACGGCACCAATGACTGCAACCACCTTACCTTGACCTTTTCCTGCGGCTTTCGCTGCATAATCACGTTTGTTCACTAGGGCTCCGGCGATTAAAGGAGTCTTCTCAGTCAGGGAGTTGTTAACTACCGTTCTAGTAGCCAAAAGGCTAGCTCTGCTGACGGTAGAAAACATTTTCGTTTCTTAACTCGATCGTAGGAATGTACAATGATGGATAGACTGCTCCTCGTAAAAATGTTGGTTTTGAAGTTTACGTAAGAGGACTGAGGAGTAGTACTTAAAATTATCATGGGTTCCACTTCCGGTAGAGGATTTTAGTGTCGCCAGAAAAAATATTGTGTCAATGACAATAGAATTTTTTTCTAAGCAAACAAAACCTTGCTTTTAATATACGCTGTTCATTTGATGTATTAAATAAATTGTCATAACTCTTATCAATATTGAACTTTTTATCCTTTCACTGTTCAACAGTGCAGTCTTAAAGAATGTAAGCGCAATCTTCTAAAGCATCGATAACAAAATGGCTCAACTCGTAATATTTATTGCTACCATTGATGAATAGAAGTTACTAAAATGAATAGGCATGGTTGTTAATATTACTTATCACGTATCTAATTATGCAATGAAAATGTTGTGAGATACGAATGATTCATCTTTGTTTCTAATACGCTTCATTTTCGTAAATTAATTATAATAGGTACTTTCCATTTAATCACAAATTAAGTCTGCCCTAGTAACTTTATATAATTATTTTAAAACAAAGAACTAAATTACTGCTATAATAACTAATAAGTTGGGGGATAATGATAAAGACGATATTGTATTCTCTTTGCTCGTGCACGGCACGGGTACTGAATAAATTTCTTATTAGTGACAGTTGACACATTCAATTGTCATGTGGGCATTGCTGTATTGTTGATTGCGAATTCAGAATTTTTATTTGCATCTTATAATAAGTTATTCCTTTATATTGAGACCGTACCATTTATAAGTCCTCAATATGGAGTATATGGGACCGGATAATCCTTTACTCCCAAACACTAGCCACATGTGAGTTAACGTTTATATTTAAGGTTACAATTTTCTTGTAAATTGGAAAATATTAAGTAACATTGTGTATTGATAGGATTTAAAAGCGAATTTATTATGTTACTTGTTGTTACAGTTTGTGCTGTCAATGTGCAGTGCCAATAGAACCCAATCCCTCCAACATGTGTGTGGCATGTCTCCGAGCTCATGTTGACATTACTGATGGTATACCTAAGCAAGCTACTCTGTTTTTCTGTAGAGGATGTGAGAGGTATGTTGTTTCAATGTGGTACACAACAAACGTTACTAATCAAGTTTAACTGACCAATTGCTACAAAAGTCCAAATATTAATTATTTAGGTAGGCGGAGAGCACCAATTGCTTCGTTCTATCTTAATTACTGAACAATCTATGTCTAACAATATATTTTTTTTGAAGTTAGTGTCATGAAATTGAAGCAACTGGTAAACAAGTTAGGTGTCAAATTATGTTCTATTCTCTAGTCTAAAGTACTACACCTAAGTTACCGTCTTGGAACATGTTTAAGGGTCCTAGAGTTTACTAAATAATAAAAATTAAATATAGGTAACAAAGCAAATATTAAGTCTTAAAATCATGTCCTCAAATTCAACATTATATACTGATATCTGAATGAATAAGACCACCACTCATTGTATGACATGTTTCCGATAAATTGTTTCTTTAGATATCTGCAACCACCAGCAGAATGGGTTGTCTGTGCTTTGGAGTCCAGGGAGTTACTGGCATTATGTCTGAAGAAATTGAAAGGTTTAAACAGAGTCAAGTTGGTAGATGCAGGCTTTGCTTGGACTGAGCCACACTCCAAGAGGATAAAAGTAAGTGGCTTATTTGGCTTCTTTGTTGGCCATTCCAGGGTTGTGTCTGCAATGTTTTATTATGTTGAGTTCATTACTGTCCCAAATATTGTACATATAATGAATATAACACACAGCACTTTAGGTGGAGCTTTACTCTCACCACTTTAAAGACTACAAATTAATTCTCTGATTGTAAAATGTCTCTATCAAAGTTATTTTACTCTTTTAAGACTATATAAGTATACATACATTGTATGATGGTTACCTCATTGATCAAGTTACCTATGCCATGTGGCAGCTGATCAACAGGTCCTGTGTTCAAATTGCAGGTTGGGTACTATTAGATTTTTCTCTACACTTCTCTGCCTACCTCCTCAGGGATTACAGGCGTAATGTTGTTTATATTAAGAATGAAAATTTCAAAAGACCACATCATGATTTTTAAAAATATGAACAGAAAAACTGGTTAAGAAGCAGAATCCATTGCTTGTCTGACTGTATGTAAATGTAGTCATGCTAACAGTCAAACAACTTAAATTCATAATAGCAACTATTATTCTCGTGTCTCATAACAGCACTCGAACTCTTTATACTTGGTTAATATAAAATTATTTAAAATAAATTATTTGATACACCTATATAAAGCAATGGGGCCACTTGAATAAAATGGAAAGGTTAGGAAAAGAAAAAGAAAAATTAAAATATCATCATAAGCTATAAAATCAAAATATAATTTGTTGTTTAAAAAATAATTTAAAAAAACATGCTTACATTCCCAACAGAGCTAAAAATTAGAAGGAGTATTTTGAACTTACATAGTTTGTCCAAAAAATAACTTTTATTATTAAAAAGTGTGCACTGCTTGACATCAAATGTTCTAAATACTTATTTGGTTTCTTTTTATGACTTAATAGAGTTATTATAGCGATGGAAAGAAAAGCTATATTTATTATATTTATCTAAAGCTATAAGCTGTAAAGCTAACCTTAAGCAATATTTATAGCATTCTTGTGTGGGAATTTTATGGCCATAATCAAAGAATACCTTACCAATAAGAAACTCAAACTACAGGACTTTGACCACCAGTTACATTTGTAATTTTTCTCCGGAAAAAGTATCAATCTTGTCTATTTTTGATGTCCCATTTGTCATGTGAAGCACCATCCCTTTTCAGCAGGGAGTAGAACAACATAGAATTATAAGTTGGTGGTAGTCACATTGAAGCACCTGTGACCCTGCCATGATTGCGATTGCAAGTGGTCAATTAATTGAAATACTGATAGATGTTAGCACTTGCAATGGGTGAGCACTAACGTTTCTATGCCTCAGAAGGTTGTTTCAGCAGCTCGGCTCTTACTTTATACATTATTTCACATTGGTAAATTAAGATAGAAATTAACGTTTTAAATTGTTATTTTTAGGTGAAACTTACTGTACAGGGTGAGGTTATGGGTGGAGCAGTCTTACAGCAAACATTCATTGTGGAATTTGTTATCCAACATCAGATGTGTGACGCTTGTCACCGTTCGGAGGCCCAAGATTACTGGCGTGCACTTGTGCAAGTGAGACAGCGGGCAAACAACCGAAAAACATTTTACTACCTGGAACAACTGATACTTAAACACAAAGCTCACACAAATACTCTGGGGATCAAGCCTAAACATGGTTAGTGGGTGGATTATCATGTTTTTTAATGGTTTATCCAGAACTTGCCGGTATGTCATCAATGCATAAGTTATTGCTCATTTTAAAATACAATGTTTTACTATTTATTTGGTTTTGGCGCTGTACTCATTGGGTATTAAAATATACTAAGTCATCCTAATTAAATCCCCAATTGTATTAGTTTATTAATAACCAAATACTACTTCATTTGTACTATTGTATTTGTAACCAGTATTGACTTTCCATTTTATAAATTAAAACATTTGACAAAAAAATACAGTTATTTTATATTCAGATAGAACAAGTACCTAAGCTCAGCTAGAGTTTAATTCCTATTTGATATATACGTTAGCTGGCCTTTCTGTGTCTTGATTTTTCAGCATAGGGAAAATTACCAACATGTTCTTTGTAAATATGAATAACATTATATTATTGGATGTCACATCAACCACAACATCAACATACAATGTGATTGGATCCAATAATAGAATGATGTAGAATAATAGAAAAATGTATGTCAGCTACTGGAGTAAGATTATTGCTGCACTTTAACCCAAATTATCTTTCCTTTATTGCAGATGGCTTAGATTTTTATTATGCATCAGAGAACCATGCCCGTAAAATGGTAGACTTTATTCAGTCAGTGCTACCAGTCAAGTGTCAGCACTCCAAGAAACTTATCTCTCATGACATTCACAGTAACATTTATAACTATAAGTTCACATTCAGCATTGAGATAGTGCCACTGTCAAAAGACAGTGTGGTGTGCCTGCCGAAGAAGTTGACTCACCAACTGGGCTCCATTTCACCCATTTGTTTGGTGCACAGAGTCACTAGCACCATACATTTGATAGATGCATACACGGGACAAGGTGAGTTTGCTGTGTTGAACTTGCAATGAAGTATGTTGTGTACTTAGGAGTATATCATAACAAACTATTACCCGCGAATTTATTTGCGTTTATTAAACACAAAAAAAAATTATATACAAAATAAATAGATGTTTTGTCCTAAAGTTCAATTTTTCGAATCATTCTACAATGCAGTGAGTAACTATTTGAAATATAATAAATTCTCCACAGCCGCACGAAAGAAATGATAGTCTTGATTATCCCGTCGGTTACTGTAGTAATCACTGTAGTGACTTCAGTAAAACACAGACTGAAATATGATGATATTATATATATGTATGGATAATGATCGAGGTCGGTTCTATTGCTATTGGATTTTCTAAAAACGTAAAATCACGCCTGTAATTCCCGTAGGGATAGGCAGAGGAGTGTAGTACACTCCCACGTTCCACCAGTTACGTTTAAGTCCCATGGAATAGGTGACGAATCTATTGCCTTGCACCGGGCACAAATCCAGACCCCGAATCACTACTAGAAATTCTATATTAGAAAAATCCAATAGTACCTCACCCGGGATTTGAATCCAGGACGTCCCGATCGGCAGTCGCGCTTCCAACCACTCGACTAAAGAGGCAAAGTTGGATTTTATAACTTAGATTTTTTAGTGATACTTTCTAGTAGTGGCTTGACCTTTAGTTCTGTGCCCAGTGCTACCATCTATTCCATGGCACGTAAAACGTAACAGATGAAACGTGGGAGTGTACTGCGCTCCTCTGCCTACCCCTTCGGGGATTACAGGCCTGATGTTACATAATTGACTTTTTTATTTATACTTTTAGCACTATTAATTTAATAAGTAAGGGTATACGAAAACAATTGTCTGTTAAGTGAAAGTGAGTGGTGCTGTATATATGTATGTTCCGTTGTTACACTTGTGTACCTGAAGCTCCCTGTTGCAGTGTGCGACCTGTCGTCTACCGTCTATTGGAGATATCCGTTCACTCCCATATGCAATCCGAAGCAACTCGTCGAGTACACTGTCATGGATATAGACATCCTCAAAGAAAAGGTAATTAACTCTACTATTTTCTTAAACGTCACATAATATCACCGTGTCACAGCAAGCTTTATATTGTAACTTACATTTTCATTGTTAATGCCAGCTCTCTACATATTAGATGTAGTTAAGTGGTTTTTGGTATTTCAGGTAAGTTAAAGGTGTCTAATATAACCACATCGCTTAATTTCATTTCTTCAGGAAAAGAAAACATTCCCTGGGCAAGGTGTGGTGTCAAACAAGCATGTGGTGGCGGACGTGTGGGTGGTCAAGAGCAGTGAACTGGGAATGGACGTAAATCCGATCCATACGAGGACACATCTAGGGCATATTTTGAAACCTGGTGATTCTGTTTTGGGGTAAATATTATTTTTTAATGTTGCCATAGCATCAGGAAA
Source organism: Parelbella macleannani (assembly GCA_018245755.1). Lineage (NCBI taxonomy): Eukaryota > Metazoa > Arthropoda > Insecta > Lepidoptera > Hesperiidae > Parelbella > Parelbella macleannani. The sequence continues at coordinate 5,324 of DWEE01000172.1, read as the reverse complement.
GAAAGTGCTATGTTATAAATATTTGGTAGATGGAGACTTCTTGCACATCCTTACATAAATTCCTTAATAAATAATTATTTTATTTGATACCATTGACTGCCTCGTTGGTCGAGCGGTTGCAACCGCGACTGCCGATCGGGAGGTCCTGGGTTCTAATCCCGGGTCGGGTGCTATTGGATTTTTCTAATTTAGACTTTCTAGTAGTGACTCGAAGTCTGGGCTATGGTGTATGGCAATAGGCTCACTACCTATTCCATGGGACTTATACGTAACTGGTGGAACGTGGGAGTGTATTACACTCCTCTGCCTACCCCTTCGGGGATTACAGGCGTGATGTCACGTAATTGATACAACACCAGAATAAAAAGTTACTTGGTTTTGACTTGGCGTGAAGATATGTCTGTATGTATTTTAAAACGTAAAAAAAGTAATAATAATAAGGCTTCATTTTCCTTGAACAGTATTATTATGTATGGATTTATTCTTAACCTAAATGTACAGTGTTTCTATATGCTATTTTATCTTTAGTACACATATATTTTTTTTTAATTTTAAAGTATTTTTTTACTTATATTTTCATTTATTTTTATTATATGCGCATGTTTTGCTTACCTGTATGCACAATCTATTTCACTGAAAAAATAACAGTAAGCTGAAAATACGTGGCCACTATGTATCCAGAGCTACCTATGTGTATGTGTGCATAGCCATATTTTTTTAGATTTACCTTGAAGACTAACATTTGGCACTCGAGGGGCCTAGATGTAATTTTTGTCAAGTCTTAATAAAATTTTACATTTTTACAATGAATTCGAAATTCTACAGCTACAACCTCGGCGACTCCAACGTGAACGATGACAACTTGGACAAACTGAACCGAGACGCCGTCCCCGACGTGTTCCTGGTGAAGAAGTTCTACGAGGACAGGGCGGCGCGGCGCCGCGCGCGCTACTGGAAGCTGAAGCGGATGGCGGAGGAGCTGCACGACGGCCTCAGCGCCAACGAGTGAGTCGACACGCGATCTCATGAGCACACTTAACCACTAATGTCGACACATCGTGCGCCAGCACCGGCTAGCGGTTGTCCAGTTTAAGGCAAATATTTGTGCGTGGTAGAACCTTCTGGGTATTAAATAATCAAATACTAACATCACCGGCCGGTATGAGGACGCGGCGCGGCCGTGACATCCGCGGCGCGCTGCCGGCACCGTTTCTTAAAATCACATTTAATTTAGGGTAGGATCGTGCTCTGGAATACTTTGATGCTTATTGAGAATTCCCTTCGATTACTATTTGATATTGAGCCCGCGCCGCTGGTAGCTCGTAGAACAACGGCCCGCAGTGCAGTACGCCGCCGTACTCGTCGGCTGGTGCACTTCAGTAGCGATAGGAGCTCCCGTCGAGCCCTTGCGTTGCACCTTACCGGACATCGACTGACGTTGTTACCGCCGAGATACAACCCGCTGGCAACTATTTATTTCTCTATAATATATTTTTATACTATCTATCACATACAGTCATATATCATATGTCAAATTTTCAATTGAAAAGAAATCACTGACTGTATTTTTCTACGATTTGTTTGTGAGACAGCTAGCTGCTTCTCCTACCGCCGTCGGATTGACCGTTGACGTTCACGAGGCTTTACGATACAACACTGTCGAATATTTTATTAATATAAATAACAATGAATTTAAAATGTGTCACTTGATTCGTTGTCGATAACCGAAACGTGTAAGCATGTAATACATGCCTAACGTTTCCAGGTTTTCAATAGACACGTGTTGGGAGGTAGTTGCGAGCGCTGGCAGGCGCGTGGTGTGGCGGTGCGTGCTCCACGCGTGTCCTCCTTCGCTGAGCGGAGATAACGATAATCCGTATCGAAAAATATATGTGTAGTAGAAAAATATATTTGCATATTCTGCGATGTCATTTTGCATGATAGTATCGTTATTATATTAAACGTTTCGTCATCTACCTTGATATATATGCAGGCATGAGGGATGCCATTTTAGACGCCAGCAACATCTTGTGTAGGTATACGTAGGTTACTGTAAATGATTATGTAACATAAGAAGTACGCACTTCCAATGCTCGTCTCGTCTGTACGGCACGGCTGCAGCCGTTTATGTCGTGAAGCGACTGATATGAAAAGAAGTTGTATTTATTCTGAAGTATAAGGCTGCAGCCGTTTATGTCGTGAAGCGACTGATATGAAAAGAAGTTGTATTTATTCTGAAGTATAAGGCTGCATCCGTTTAGGTCGTGAAGCGACTGATATTAAAAGAAGTTGCATTTATTCTGAAGTATAAGGGTGGCCAGCGCAGTCCTCAGGAACGTTAAGCCTCCTGACACAGACGTGCACTCGCATTGACTTTTGCCGTGGCATGACGCTTGCCCGACACAGTCCGATATATTATACAATCATACAACTTGAATCATTGTATCTACACGCAACATCACGCCTGTAATCCCCAAAGGGGTAGGCAAAGGGGTGTAACACACATTCAAGTTTCACCAGACACGTTTACATGTCCTGGAATTGATGGTGAGATTGTATCTGTACAGTATTTATGTCGCGTTGAAGCTCACGATGCAACTTTTTAATGGAAAATTGTTGCCGGTAAAAATATGTATCTTGTTATTATAATAAAGTTTCCTGTGCAGCGGAAGCGTTGCATTTCGGTCTTCAAAAAAACAAATGAGCGAGCAGCCGTCGCCCGCGCGCCGTTGCTCATTTTTTGTCTATGGCCACACTCCCAAACTCACTGTGGATATGTACAAGATTCGGGGACTACATTCCAATCTGAATGCCGTCTACTACCACCTAGACGGCAAAGCCGTCTCTGCTCTTTTTGCCGGGGACACAGATCTGGAATTCAGCCGACACTTCTTACCAGCAGCACGCTGGCTACAAAGTAGAGTACGCGTGTAGTTGTTGTGACTGGACGTATTTGTTTGTCCGGGACGATATTTGTTGTAAGCACATATGGGGGTCAAAACAATAACAATTAATATTGATTTCGCCTTTTGTCATAGTGATTACAACGAGTTCCTGGACGACCTGGAGGAGGACCCGGCGCTCCGGCAGAACGTCAACATCTTCAAGGACAAAGACAAGCTTCCTGCGCTCCCCATCGACACGGACGACACCGACCCCGCCGTGCCGCGTATCACGTTGGCGGAGATGTTGGACGACTTAAACCTGGAGGACGTGGAGATGAGCGAAGTTTGACAAATGTTGACTAAATATTGGTTATAATTATGTATTTTATTTTGGATACATTACGTGTATAAAAATAAACTCGGATTTAATATGTTGTTGATATGCGTCATTTTATCAGAAACCCTCCCTTCATTTGTTCCTGCATTCAATCAAGTACACTTGTAAAGAAACATGCAATCCTTGAGTTAGAGCAGCAGTTATTGTTCCAATTTCCTCGCTATGTGCTTTTCACACCGTAAAATATTTTCGTAGTACGTAGGTGACAAGTTTTTCTGGTAGGTAGGTATAGTAATGAAACCTAAAAGAGCTAATTCGTTATGAAATCTTGATAACAAATGTAATTAACAAAACATGTCCCAAGTAGTGAGATACGTTTGATTAATAAAGTTATCAAAGGGATTTGAAGACCGATAGATCTATAGAAGATAACAATAAGTCTAAATAGGTGCGGGTGCGGGATATTCTCAACAATTTGCATTGGTTTACTGAACAACGTTCAGAATCAATACGTAGGTGAGGTAGAAGGGCCCTTATCGTTCATTCTTGGGTTAGCCGGCGGTCACGATGAAAGTGTTCGTCCTGCTCGCAGCGCTGGGCTCTGCACTTGCGACACAGCTCTTATCCTCAGGTGAGATAGATATGATATCAATTGTTGTTTGTTGCATAGCAGAAAAATATTCTTTGTCTATCAGTTAAAAAAGTTCAAATTTGAACCGTTGATAAATATTAAATACACATTGCTACATTTTGTTATAAACGTATTTACTTTCCGTAAACTGACGGGAAATGTGTTAGGTTCGAGTTAACGATTTAAGTGCCAAGACCTTCTCCCAAGCAGTGTACCCACAATCGACATGTACAAAAACCGACACATAATAAAAATAATTTTGGCACGAATCTACGCCACTCCGTGGTATTTTTATCCAGGCCTGGCCTCATCTTATTGAACAGCCCAGCCTAAACTGCTAAACCCTTTGTAATATCCTTGGACATATATTATGTATATTGGTAATCAACATATGTACCTACATATATCTCCGAAACTATCAACTTTTTAACTTTGTGTTCATATAAACTTTCAATATTCATGGTTTTACTGACTATAACCAAAATTTCAGCCTAACCACTCGAGCAGTGTCATTTTAAACCTAAACTTTAAAAAAAATTAAGGATACTTTTGATATTCATATCTTTTTTATTTATTAACAGATTAAAACATAACAAACACTAAATATTAAGTGAACGCACATCGGTTCCGTCGTTTCTGACATTAGCGCGTCCAAACGCACAGATAAACAGACAAAAATTCTAACAACATTGTTTTGGGTTGTATTGGATTAATAAAAAGTTGAAATAATAATTTTACAAATATGTTCTATGTACAGACATCGAGTCGTTACAGTTAGTTTCGAAGATAATGTCATGGCCTTGCAATATCCAAATATAGTTTCAGGTACACAGTAGTATGCATCAATACATGTCATCTGAAATCTCATCTAGACGCTAACTATTGTCCTCGAGGGCCATGCTCCTTGCGGTGGCATCCGCGCTTGTCCCCACCACTACCGACAGGACATGAATAAAACGTTATCCCCGTTTAGTTCGGTTTAATAACGGTTTAAGGTTTGCGCGTTAGTCATTATCGTATTCTTCTGATTTGAACAGCGCCGCACAAATTTCTCTTGTTAATACGACGATGTTTCATCGCCATGCCACGCTTATGATATTGTTAAATTTTATCTATGCTAAATACCTATTTTATGGTTTTTAGACGAGCTACAAGATTATTTTACTAAATTTATCAAAAAGGACCTATCTTATGAAGAAAATGAAAGGTTACAAGATGCATTTGAGATCCTGCGCAGACCTTCGTATTACACAAGAGAAAGTTATGACGATAATACGAAGGCCAGAATGGTAAGTACTCACTGCGGACCCTAAGAGCCTTAGCCGTAATTGAATTGAGCAATTATTGATTCAACTGCTTGAGTGCCAGATAACGTTGCACCAAGCGAATATTTATCTAAATATGTGAAAACTAGCTGATACCTGCTACTTCGTCTGCGTTGTTTGTAATATTATAAAATATATCTTATATA
>DWEE01000171.1:0-20742 GCA_018245755.1 Parelbella macleannani | reverse complement strand
CCACATATCTTATAATTTGTACATAGCAAGAAATGTTTATATGATCTCGTACCTTGCTTTTTCGTCTCATAAACTAGTCGCTTAGGTAGGCAATCGATGCGCTTCTAATTTCATCTAGAATATACCGCGTTTTTATTTTCAGAAAATAATTTATCGATTATCGATAAGTGATGACCAACATGTCTAGTACGAGTGATTGAATAGAATACTTAGACACAAAGCCCTTGTTGCATAACGTTTAGCTAAATCGTTACAAAATCAAAAGCAGGATCCGAGGTGATGACCCCACGGAGATCTAGCGCTTTGGGGTGCCAAGTAATAAACATCATTGGTAAATGCTAAGGGCCGTGTAAACCATAATTATTCCCGTGGAATACATTAATAAAGAATGTTATACAATGTGAACCTTTAAAGGTATTATTTGGGTAATCTGTGCATTGGAGTTTACTGTGTACATGTATCTGAGCAATTTGGTGGGTATATCGTGATTTTATAAAAATTTCTATGTAATTAATTACGACATGTACCGCGCTGCAAGTAAGATGAATCGTTTGAAATGCTAATTGTTGGTCCAGCAGCGGATGCAACACGACACAAGTTTATCAAGTTATTAAGTGTGAACGTTATTGAGGTTCAGATCATTTACATTGAGTGGTAGAAATATTGCACCTAATTTAGTAATAGATTTTGTACTTAATTTAGTACCTAATAGATTTTTTTTAGTAATAGAAATATGTGATATCTACCTAAGATAGGACTTTCAAAAAATTATTTTCTATGTAAAGTACGCTATAGCCCGCAATACGTATATTTTGACTTTGAAATTCTTATGTCAAAACGTATATTTCATCTACCTAGTGCTACTGTTTGCCCACAAATAATTAGGCATGTGTCTGCCATGCACAGTATGAACATAAATATATGTAAAACATATCATATGTAAACAACAGATTCCTGCACTTAAATTTTAAGAACACTATATTTCCCATTCTTTCGCGCGCACTAAATTTAAAAAACGAGGGTAGAAAGATTTCTCTCCAAGAAATAAAACACAGAAAAAAAATTACACAACGTTGACAAATTGATCTGTTATACATATATATAGAAATAACAATGACATGGTTAACGTTATCTGATCGTGTAACGTGGTACAGTAACAGCTAATTTGTGAATAAATTAATCGTTACCGTCGACCGTGACCGGGCACACGTGCGGTCAGCTGTCACACCTATAACAATAAGCGTCGGTTAAGTATTGAACTCGTAAAAGCTTTAGTTCTGTCTGTGGTTCACAACTGGTATATTACTTACAATTAACTTTTTATTGTAAATAAATCGATATTTTATTACATTAATAATTTTAAAAATACATGAATTTTTCGCCTTATGTGTAGGCATCGAATATTATTTTTAGGTATTTCGTTTTTTATTAAAAACTCTTTTACTCCCTATATACAGAAGAACTATTTTATACGAAATAGATTAACGATGCCTATTTTATATTAAGAAGATTGCCTCCATATTTGTTGCTTCATGGCAGACGCATTACAAGAAAATTTATTAAATCGATAGTCTGTTTATGATGAAAAAATAATTGCTTATCTCTGCAACTTGTTAGATTAGAATGAAATCATCTGATTCTTAAGTCATCTGAAGAAAACCAGAATTCAAATAGTCTCTTAACATACCTGCAGCGTGGTCACACTATTAAAAAAAAATAAGTTGTCTTGAAATGAAAGTTTACCAACCTTAGTCTTAATATTAACTAGGATTTAAATACGTATACTAAGTTGTCACCTCCTAACCTATGCAGTCTTGGCGTGAGTCGCTGAGTTTAGACTTTTGAAACTATTTGACCATCCCTTTGCACGTTGGTTACCACATCATGCTTTACAGAGTGTTCTTAGTTCGATTCCCTTCTTAATGGTATGAAAGATATGCTAATTAAAGGTGTATTTAAACATCTTTTGAGGAATTAATTGTTCATATAATTGCCGTTGCACGAATGTCCATGACATTCACGACGCAGGAAATTTTAGTATTCACCTATTTTAATATAAAGCCTTATTTATTAATACTCAACAGCAACATATGACACTAATTTGTAGAAAACGTTTAATATCTATTTATATTGATAATAAATTATGTTTGTGTAACAATGTGTGATTTCAAAATATTCCTTGTGTGGAGCGTGATAAATTTTACATAATATCACGCATATATTAATCGCAGGGAGTACAGATAAATGTAGGACACTGCCAAACAACCCAATAATACTTTGCTCGACTTGGGAATCGAATTTATGTTTAATTAAATAAATTTAAATTGAAATGTATACGCTAGATCGAATGTCCACTTTGGTCAAAAAGGCGATCGAAGTCATATTCAATTAAGTAAATTTTGATTTAAATGGACACGCCAGATTATTGAATTAAATACATTTTATTTAAAATGTATACGCTAGATTGAATGTTCCAATGGTTTAACATTTAGTTCGGGGCGCGCTGCGTGGCAGTACAGAGGTAAGGTACAAATTACATGTATATCCGCGTCGCTGCGAGCGTAATGCAAATGAGTCTCTTGAGCTTATCTATCTATATCATCGGCTATTGTTATCCCCGGCGTACGACCACTCATAACTGACCTCTCCAGCCGATCTATGTTAATAAGAGGTCTAAATTTATTTCAAGTGTGTAATTTTATGTTAAATTAAAAAGAGTTAATAATTAAATTTGGAAGAGTGATTTTAAATGTTGTCGACATTTCTTACTAAGTTTATTGGCAATTTAATGTCTGCATAGAAAGGTAAATTGTATGTTTAAATTATTTTTCTATGACAGAATTAGACAATGGATGTTAACAATATTTGTTACATTTTCACACCAGATCTTTTATGGGATAGGCAGCGAGCATCGCGGGGCAAATATACAATAATACATATGTATATCTCTGTAATGGTATATTCTATGTCCAATATTTAATGCATACCTATATAATGACAAATAGAATAGACAGTCCGAATCGAATACCGAAAGCTCCTTCAAGCACATAAGACTATACACGCTTTTTGAGCATTTCGCTGAACTCTCTGCCTGGAAATTTCTTCATGAAGTTTTCTTTCACTGTTATAGTGAAAATTTGGTGTTAAAGTACCTAAATGGATACGGAGCTCAGAATAACCCAAGGTAGCGCTTTAATGGAAAAGCACAACGAAGGAAAATAGCGACTATTCGCGTTGCCTAGCAACAATAGCGAGCTTATAAAAGCTCAGCAACGCATGGCCTAATTGACCCGCGCTGATGTCCTCGGCAATCTGTCAATTAGCCGGCATTCCTGCGCCCTGACCCAGTCTGACGCAACCTCCTCTGCGCCGAAGGATGACTAACGGCTATTGTTTGGATACTCTTGTACCTACGCGCATAAGTTCAATATTATTAGTATCAAAATATCAACGTGTAACAACAATGGAGTTCTCGTAAACAAAAGTTTATATAGAATATGTCATTATCACTTAAAGTACATTTTCAATTTGTTGCTTATTGGGAATATAAATTATATAATGATAATCTTCTTTTTTTAATTTCTGTTATTAAAACAAACAAAATATATCAAGTTATACTACTAAAAGTTTAATAAACAGCTACTACATTCGTACATGATTAAGTTATCTATTCACTTCACTCAGATGTGTATTTTCGGTACAGTCTTTGTGGTTTTAATCTCCGCATTGGCAGCCTCCGCCGCGACTCAGATGCGGTCGTCGATAGCTTCTGAGGACCTCGTATAGGTCGGAAACTAGTCTAAATGTACCGAAAAACATGCGTGAATAAAGTTGTTACATAATTTAATCATAAAATACTTCTAAGCCCATAAAATTAGGTTCATAAGGGCCGGAAAGCGGTGCATCATAGTCAGGGTGGCCTCGGAGTTGCGCGCACCGCCTCCGCCTAAGGGCGCGCGCAATGTCATAACACCAACAACCAAGCGTTTTTCAATGCGATTAATTTGCAATATTGTTTATTTATAAACCAAACTATACAATCCTGTTATCAAGGTAAATAAGTTTACTTTATAAATGGTCAGTGATTTAAATTGAGAATATCAGGTCTAATGATATTGTCCAGATTCAACTCCCATGACCTTACGACCATGACCTTTCCTACTCAAAAAGTACTTTTAGGCAAAAATATAACAATGTAATCGAAGTTAGATTAAATATATATGCTTTCTAACATATAAGTGTGGGTCGGTAAGGTCTTCACCGGGGTGGGCTCGCCTGCGTCCGCGCCGCCCCTGCCCGAGGGCGCGCGCTATCCAATGCCACCTATAGTTATTCAATTGTGAGCGGTTCACCACGCTCAATTGTTTGTTTATTTGCAAATCTTGTGGTTAAATCGTTTTCAATATGTTTGCTTTTGTAATAATAATAATGCATGTTCCTGTTTCCTCTTCGCTAATTCTAACCTTATCGTTGCATTTCATGTTAACAATACGATAATTTCTATTGAATTATTAATTTAATACAATAATTTATTGTCACGAATAGTACTCAAATTTTTAATTTAATTTTAATAAGCACCATATAAAGTACGTAACACGCAGATTTCTAAGCAAATTTGTATTTTACCAGTTGCTAACAATTTGAATCTTGGCTTGGCGTTCACTGATCTCACACACGTACAAGTCCATGTACCACGCACGCGGGTCACTGGCTGGATAAAACACCCGATCCAGGATAACAGAGTTCCGAGTAGGGTGAGTTCAATTAATTTAAAGAGCATTCGTTAATTTTATTAATGTGCACCGGCCTAAATCTACGATCGACGTAGATGTGATCACGAGCGCCCTTCTCATTTTCGAAATTAGCAAATGAGTAAAAAACAAAATGTTGGTAAACCGCCAACAGAGAGGACAAGATAAAGAAATATACGGAGAGGTGCTGCGTTCGAGGGGCAAGATAACACCATTAACGCCGGGGAAGTTGCTGGGCAAAACAAAGGAGCGGGACGAGCTTAAAAACTAAAACGACAAAACGCTATAAGTCCTATACCACTGCAATGTAAATTCAGCTTTAATATTACAGCAGGAAGGATTGTATTACACTACATTGTGTTTGGTTATTATGTAACTGGAGATGAGAAAGATGTTGTATGTTAACGCGGGTACGAGAGGGACAGCATGCGATTGTAATGATAGCGAAATGAGTGAAGTAAGTTTTTCTCAGCCACCCAGCCAGCAACATAATTAATGACGCTCGTGTCGGAGACGAATTTATAAATTGGCTTCATTCCGTTTTAACAAAGGGTGGGACATGCGTGATACGACTGATACTACATCTACGCAGCGACATAATTACTTTAATGCTTTATAAAACTATTTACATACTTTGTCTTTAATGTCATAGGTTGAGTTGATTACCTTGTTTGTTTAGTAGTAGCAAGTGGGACTGCTGAAGGAGAGGTCCTGGGCACCTGATACTAGCGCGGAGTCGGGATGAGGTCGGTATACCCGGTGTGGGGCAGCAGGCTCATCTTTATTAAATAGGACGTATAAATTTGATATGAAACTTAGAAGTACAATACTATGTTTTATTCCTTGGGAGAAATATAAGCGAGATGTTATGTTATGTTTTCATGACTATAAGCAGTTCATAAAATGCCTATAGCTCAGTTGATTATTCGTTCCCGCTAGGACCTCGCTGCTTTCAGAAGCAACTTTGCGAAAGGACCTCGGATTCGGTCAGTAATTCCAATGATAAGTTACTTCTATTTGGGTATAAATATTTGAGTTGACTTTGAAGTCCCGTAATTATACGAATTTATACCAATTGGCGGCGGTCTTTAGGCCTGTCTCAGAGCCTTTAGGCGGTTTAATGTCACGAGAAAGTCTAAAGATTGGCATAGGGTCATTAAAACATATGTACGTATATAAATATTTTATTTCAAGAAGCAGTATAAATGACATTACTGAAAAACGGCTGAAACGTAACAAATTCATTTTAGGTAAACTCAGTAAAGTTGTCTCAATTCTAAGACTTCTTTACGTCTGTAAAGAAGATTACCTACGTCAGTTTCTATTAATATATGAGTGATATAAATATATATGGTAAACTAAATAAAATAAAATATTTTCGGTGGGAATCGAACCCGCGACCATCTGGCTCAGCAGTCAGGTTCGCTAACCACTGGACCAACAGACCAGAAAAATGTTGGAAATGTTGCATATTACGCCAGCAATGAAACCCGAGTCTCTATAGAAAACATTGCTTTAAACAATCGGCATATTCCATAATATATCGTTTAGTGGGCGCGAGGTGCACAAGAAAATGATCGATCATCGTGTCATACAACATCTGAATAAGTTCTAGAAGTTACTGTCAGCGAGTGGCTACCGTAACTCACACGTCGTTATATCTCAAACGGTATTATCTGTCAGAGATTGATCGAGTGCGCTGAAATAATTAATAGAATGTGTGAACTTTGGTGTTATGCAAATAATATTAAGCTACATATTTCGGTATTGCTGTACAGATAGAGTTAGAAGAGCAAGCAAGTATTTTATACTCGATACGACCTTGTCAAAAGCGTTACAGACATACAACAGTGTAAGTAGAAGGAATATATGCTTCGGGCTCGATGTGGTGTCAACAAATGTTATCAATAGTACTGGAACTACTACTCTCTGCAAGTCCACTGCTGGACAAGACTGGACTGATCTCCTGGACTGTTTTTTTGTTATCGACTTCAATCGACCCGGTTTGGTAATGACTAAGTATTGGACGAATTTTATTCTAATCTAATATGAAAAACCTTTCAAATTGTCACACTCTATTCCACTGGACATATATACTCGTAGTATTACATAAATGGTGAAACGTTTTGTACTCCTCTATTTACCCCATCGGCGAACTACATGCGCAATGTTATGTTTCATATGAAACGGCAACACAAGACTAATATTATTTTAGGCGGGCTACGATATAAACAACGCTTTAATATACACTAGGTCAAAGTTTATTTCGCAAGCCCAATGAGCTGTTACCCCCAGCCGTACGGCCAACAATTCATACTGTTATCAGCGCCATCAATAATAGCTAATCGAACTTATTAGAAAATATCTGCGGTATAGTGCTCGCAATAAATCGAGATGCCTTTCCCAGCAATAAATAAAAAGTATCGCACAATCGAGGCCTTAACTGTTATGTAGTATTATTTGTTTCACATGTAGGTACCTACCTAATTATAATTGCATATTTGTTAGAGACGTGAAAAAGTATAAGATAATACATGGAATTCTTTAAAAGGTCATACAGCAGATACAGTATTTTACTATACAACTAACATGTCACGCGTGTAGTTCCCTGAAGGGGTGTACAGAGGAGTCTAATTATACACTCTCACGTTTTTTCGGTTTACATAGTATTAGTAAATATTTAACTTTCCAGTTTAGTAAAGTAACATTGACATTATCGCCATGATTAAAATTGCTGTATCATTTTGCATTGTGTTTAGTTCCACCTCTAGCAATGTGCGGCGTTCAAGAAGGCGATATCAGTAAATAACCTTTTTAATGTTTTTGAGACTCAAATCTTACAGTTGTTTAATAAATTAACGATAAAATGGTTCAGTACAGTTCATCGATCTAGCCACGTTCATATACAAATAAAGTAGCCTTGATTGGCACACACACAGAGAGCAAAATTTTTGTGTTACATGCAAATAGCTACTTATTTCATGCGCGTTTATTTATATCTGTATATTTAGGATTCAGCATATACATAAAAGGTTGCAAACATCCAAAAAAATATTTGTACGTTACATTTATATAGCCTTTATTAATCGAGTGAGCGAACAGTACGAATAATCATTGGAATTAACGTCCGTACATCCCATCACAAATACTTAGCGGCCGATATCAGTTAATATACCGGGGCCGGTATAAATCGGCGCGCGCGCAATCTAGCATCGCGCCCCGCCCCCCGCGAGTAACTCATTGCTATCTGCGCCGAATATTGTTAATCAGTGTATCATTAGCTCATGCGGCCCACACTATCCGTATTTAAATAACTAAAATTATATCAAAATTACAATACATCAATGCACTATCAACAAAATCGACGCAGTTGTTATGTTTAATTGACAACCAAAAAGATGCAATTACTTGATATTGTTTAACTTAAAAGGCAGTCCAATATCTATTTGGGCATATTTGCTACAAATACCAGTATTTATTACTATTAAACACAGACTTTATTGAACTTTGTTTATACCACAGCTATACTCGCTATTCGTTTTACTAAATTACCCGCATTATAGATGAGTTTTATGAGAACAAATTTTATATAAATGCAAGCCAGAATATGCCTGCTAATTTACTTAATAGCTACTTCTTTACTTTTCTACAGCACATTATAAATGCAGATAACATAGACATCTATCATTCATAGATACAACGTTCATTGCTAAAAAATTAGAAAACCTAAAATTTGAATATTCTTGAACAATTTCCCGCTCATCAAAAGCACCCAGTGTGTTAAGCAGTTCAAATTGAAGCAGATGGCGCTGCCCGCGATAGCTCCATAGCGCACGGCAGATACAGATAACGCGGGGAGGCGCTGCTATACATCCCCAATAGGAATAAAACACTTGCGTTCTGTCTCATTTCCTCTCACTAAAAACTAACCCCGTTAGTAGTCTCTCGCTCTTAACTATAGTGAGATTAACGCGACTTGGTGCATGGATTGTAATTTTACTGTTATTCTAAATTAAAAACAGATTTACAATTTAATATACCAGGAAAAATAAATTGCATGACAAATGACAGGTAAGAATTTTAATGAACAATATTAAACCGTTTTAAAATAATATCTAAGTAAATACACTATTGCTGCTCTTACAGAGAATAAAACCACATGTTTGCAAACGGCATCTGATCAATTGTAGAGTATGTAAAAAAGTATTTACTTGGTAACATACGACGTGCTCTGTTGCCATCGAGTTCGCAGATGTAAACGTTGCTATAATAAATGTAATCACTGGAAATAAATTTATTTGTATGTGGCCATTTTGAAACGGCGATATTATAGAGCCAATAAAGTATTTTACAAGTGATACAAGAGTACGCCAATCGGCGCGCCGGATCTCTGGGCGCTTTAACTTTATAAATACTGCGCTATTTATTTCTGGAAATCAGCCCACTCTCATCAATATGGGTTTGGGTGTTCTGCCTTCGAGGAATCGCATTGCTGCGCTGGACTTCATATTACGTTTCCTTTAACTGTGTTTTCATAATGATTGTTAGATCTGAGTAATTACCTTTCTGTTAGTGTGAAGGGTTTATTAATGTACTTATAATTTTAATTGGCGTTGACCTTGATTAATGTGAGCTGGAAAGGTAACTTACAGAAGTACTATTTAATGAGAATTTGATTAAATTAAATTAATGTTTCACGGCAAATATGTATTTCAGAGATGTTGAACATAGCATCGCATAGCGCAGTAGAGCATATTACGTACTTGTAAATACATTTATATTCTTGTTACCCATTTTAAATCGTTTATTTGATATTTTCCAAAATAGACACGAATGAAGATTCTTTAAAATCTGTGCTTGACCCGCGGCATAACTTGGGACATACATATATGACGACTGAAAATTTAACATACATAATATATTTCTCCTGAGAGTGTTAGATGTAATGTCCTGTTATCAATATGCATAATTTCGATACAGACATATCGTTACCTACCAATATATAAATATAGAGAGCTATAGAAAGTGAATACCGCTAGTCGCTGTTTGTGTTTGAACTAGAGCAGAGGATATTAAGCCGCCCAAATTCAGCGGGTCGTATATCAAGGCGCACACAGTAGCCGAACGCGACGCCAGCCGATGTCGCGTGTCGCCCGCCCTCGCCGCGACATGTCCCGGACTCCTTATACGCAATGAATGGACCCAGTGTGCGTGTAGGCGAACCTAAACGGAATATACTCGTGTAATTAGGAAATCTCTACTTTTATTTATTGGCCATGCGCAAACCGCATGCTAATTTTAAGTAAATTGGCCCCGGTTATCGCCAACCATCTAATAAATTTATATGTTTAGTGCCGAACAGATAATTAATAAATATCGTAAACGTTACCACGCGAAGGGTTTGTGTTATTGTACGCTTGTATGTACCTACATACATATAAAATTGTCGTTCTGTCTGTTAACGCAACTAGTACATCGATACAGTTTAACGATTTAATTCTTTGTGTGCACACGTTCCATGAACGGTCTGTTACTTAGCTGAAAACACTTAAGACCGGTAAATCATTAAGGGACGTGCCAATGCCTAAGGGCTCGCCACTGAGCGGATAAGGCAATAAAACTCATTCACACGTTCGTCAATGTTATGGTCTCCTTATTAAAAACGTGCCGCTCACGCTGTACTGAATCGATTTCCGTACACTTATCGATTTATTCGTCGATGCACTCAATTGAAATTAATACTGCCAGTTGCGTTTACGCGCCCGAGTTGATTTAGATTTAGAGTTAGTATTCAAATTTATTCGTGTTCCATTTTATGTGTACGTACGCCTCGTGTAAAACTTCAGTTGCGTGTGATTTATATAAGGTCACCGCATTTAACTTCGCTTATGTACGCGGCGGCTGTTAAATATTCATCTTAACGACAAGCAAGGTTCAAAGTTACTGTTCCTGCACTACGAAACCATAAATTTATAAAGGAATTACTCGTTACCAATAATAGATTCAATTAAAATTAATCGATTTTCTTGCATTATTATTATTTGCATCGTTTTCTTTATTTTGGTTGTTATGGCCTCTTTATTATTATCTCTTTCGTTTTCATCATGAGTTTATTTTTACTATGTCTTTATTAAGTAACATCTAGAGCCAAAAGCATGGTAACGCTTTCTTTCCTTTTTTATATATAGAAAACAATATTTTGGTGGAGAAAAATATACCTCATATAATGTTTACATCTAAAACCAAAATATCAAAAAAAACTACAAATTCTAACATTAATAAAATTGTACAAGGTTTAAAATTTTAAATCCCGCTTTCTATAAAGGCGCAGTGCTTGATCAGATTCCTACATTAAGCAATAGCGGCGTTTTATTTTCGTTTTTATTATGTGGTATATTCACAACTATTTTAAATTGGAAATAAATAAAACTTCCTTACTATATAAACATAAGGCCACGGTTAAATCAGGATGGTACATCTTTATTTTATACACAAAGAAAAATTTTAATTTGCACATACTGAACAAAGGAATAAGTACTTTGCAAGTTCCGATTCAAATACAATTGAGATCAATCAAATCGAACAGACGATCAGCAAGGAACAAGGAGGGTTAACAACAATTCGCCAAGTCATTGACCGGTTGGCGGGCTCCGTTAGAAATAATAAGGTGGAATCCACCTGTCGGGGGTCGGCGCGTGGGAACGCTCCCCTAATTACCCGAGGCCCAGATAACGAGTCTAATTCGCGGCCTGCGTGCGCCGCGTCCCGCTCTCACGCACGCATTGTCTTCGGTAATTGCCGATCCTGTTCAATTTGTTGGATTTGTTGCCTCTCCGCGCTGCGATTCCTTTAAGTGGCCACTTTCAATTGGCTAAATAAATCTCGGCCGCGTTTACCCTCCTAAGCGTTCCACGGAATCCAACTATGGTAAATGTGTAGCGTGCTATTATTTTTGCATTTGCTGAAGTCTCTATTACTGTGCGGCTGAGCGTGTGAGCGGTTTACGTGTGGACGTTGTACTTACTGCTATATTTTGACAAAAAATATATAAATTGGTAATAGATTTTAAATTAACAGCGCATTTTAATAAAAAAGCCCAGTAATTTTATCCAAATTCGTATTATATAGCCTATGAATTGAGGTTGTATTATTATAAAGCGAATATTACGAATTATCGTTCAAGAATTCGAGGTACAAATAAAAAGTTGAAATCTAATTAAAGATTTTAACATGTTGACCGACACATACACAATTATACTACGCTTAATTGAATGCCATAGTCACACAAATAACTCGTTGAAGGATATTACCTGAAAGCGTACAACGAAAGCTTATACAAAGTTGCTTATTATCCGGTTTATCCTAGAGGTTGGCATTGAGGAATATGTAGCGTACAATGTCTAGGTTGCGCCAATCGGCCATTACTCACCGCGCTGTCATTGTTTTATTTCTGCATTACAAGACACAAATTACGACTGACCTAGTTACACTATTATTACAATAGCAAAGACGACGTAAAAGATAATTATATAATCGCATCGACATGGGCTTTTATACGTCACGATAAACGCGCCATATTCGCTAAGGAACACACAAAAGCACGCGAATTTAGGTGCGCAAGCGCAGGGCGTAACGCCTCCGGGCGGCTGATGAAGACATCACGGTGCGCGCCAATTGATTAGTCGCGTGACGACCAGAGAGATGTGCGGACGTATTATTATGCGACGTTAGACACGCGTCCCGGTTATAGAGATAGAACATTATCCGAGCTGACGATGAGTTGCGAATATTCACGCGCTTTTATCTATTATTCTCTTATTTGTTCCATCGAATAATGTTTTGCATGAAGAAATTTGAAAAATAACTATGTAAATATACTTTTATATCATAGACTCATGTATGTGGGTATTACTTTTCATTAATGTACCACCAAAATAATTATACAAACATATTAACGAGATCATTGTAGGCGCAGCCTTAATTAAATGCACCCACTGTCACTTATCTGACGTTTTATCAAATGTTATGAGACATTAATATCCGTTGTAATAGTTTAATTATTTAGTTATGCCTGTAACTTAACCGCTGTTAATGTGTTTGTTTACACTTAATTAAATCTATGAATATTCATAATAATTTTATATCTCATTACTATTCAATAAGTAGTAATGGCCGCATAACTTCACCACTCGTGTTTCGGTATGCGAGTTCATAAACTATCAAGTGGTCAGCATACAATTTAAATGAATAATTTACGAGATGTTTGAATCTGTTCACTAATAATATGCGTGTCACAATTTGTAATATTTGTTTTCATCGCCGCTTTTAAAATTTATTAAATTATTACATTACGAAATTACTTACATGCTTAGGTATAGTTAATTTAGTTTAACCCGTTAAAATCTTACTGATGTCGGCCTTTATACAGAAGTCAGTTCAGAGTTAGTAAATATTTAGACTCTGTTATCTCTCTAAATATTATATTTCTTTTAATGCCGTTTTCTTAGTTTCTAAATCTCTACATATAGGTATTAGTGAGATTTGCTACCCTTAATACCGGATAAATTTACGAAAATCATTTATGTATTATTTTTGTACTTGTTTTACTCATTTTATTCGCTAATTGTATTCGGCAATTATATGAATTAAATCATCTAATAAAAGAATTAATTATTTACTTAAAGGCCGTTGTATTGGATGAAAAGGCCTTAATTTAATTTTGAACTCTTTTAGATCTTGTTACGTAACAGTTCAATAGAAAATTATACTTTGAAATTTGCAATCAATGTCTCCATTCTATACCAAAAGGATTCGCATTAAGCCACTATACGATTCACGTATCATTAGCCTAATGATCTCTTTGAGGATGCATTACATTGCGTCATGATTTTAATTAAGAAGATATGTATATGTTTCAAATTAAAAAGGTAACAGATTTGACAGAAAATCAGTTCACATTTTGTATTGAGGGCTATTTACGATGTACGTTACAACATTTTATTTTATTTTATTTCAGAAGATGATCAATAATTGAACAGTATGGTGGTGTGGTTTCTTCGTACATAAGACTTCAACGCGTGGTCTTGTTTGTAAAGATTAAAAGTGATTATTGGCCTAAATTAATAATAATGCCAAGGATATGAAATGCAGTGCTAGTTATAATACAATTTTAATATCTAAACAGAAAAGATGTTTCAAACAACCCCTGAACATAAAATACACTATTTTTATGTAAAAAACCACATGGGGGTGACATGTGGAATGCGTTGTGTTAAGGAAAATGTTTAATGCTGCTGTTTTTTCTGTTTACACATGACAGTAAAAATAACGAATTTATGTAGTTGAAATAAATGTTTAGAGAAGCGGTGTGAAAATTTAAATTGAGAATAGGGTTGGAGGCGATTTTAATGTTACTAAGCATTCTTGGCCAGTCCATATTCAGGAAAAGCCTTAAGGGCCAAGTAATAGAGAACCTTGCATCGTACAAATAATTACAAACTTAAAGCTTTTAAGTTTCTTATATTTATGTATAAATTCTAACATATGTACAAGGTACTAACAAGCCCGAGATATTTGAGAGCCTGAAACATTTGCACTTATAAAAGCTACCTGCACACATGGAACACATTTTTGTAGCATCTAATTACTTAAAATTTGCCCAGACTCATAAGTATTACAAGTCCGGGTTACGTTGCACATACTATAAGCATATGTACAAAAGAACATAGTTCGTTTAATTGGCTCTATATAACTTATATGTTTGAACCGCACTGAGTTACAAGCACCATTCGTTCTCACTTCACACAGCGTGAGTACACGCTACGTTCGAATTGAAGTAGTTCGCGTTTCGCGATAATTATTCCTACAAATAGACAATAATTCGTTAGATACAAGCTGGTTGGCGTGCTCGGGCCCATTTGCCCGCGCTCCGGGCGCGCCGCTCGCCCGGGGACACACTCGAAATTGTTTTAAAACATCCAACGCGTATTAATTGCTAGCATAAATGATTTTAATACTAGCAATTATTTTTATGAGTTTTTGGGAACATTTAAAAAAAACGCTCTTGCGATTTGTTCTATGTGGGAGCGTTTTCGGAAATGATTTGCGTTGCAACGTGATGTATTTGAATAATTTGTTTAAGTCTCGCATAACGGGCTTCGGTTTGGGTGTGGGATGGAATTAATGTTATAGTTTATAATAATACGTACATAATTATAAATAAATATTAGATATTTACTTATAGAGAACATACATATAAACTGTAAAATAAAAAGACAAACTGAAAGTCTTATGGATCTTATTTTCTGATAGTTTTCGATATCTAGTTTTAAATCAATATTTAAAAAATGTGTAAATTAGATTTACAGTGATACAAAATGGAAAATTTGTTAGTATATAGACATGCTAGTCAAAATAGGAATTACTCTGATAATTCATGATAATTATTGAATCACAGATGTGATTCTGTTCGTGATAATTTTCAATATTTAACAAAATTATTTATTATAGCTGCCCAGTGGTTTAAATTTAGACCTACCCCACAGGGATCCTGGGTTCAAATCCTGGAATACACATATTATACCTTAGATTTCTACAAGGCCTGTGATGTCTGCCAACGACTTGGGTTTTAACCCTTCTCATTCTGAGACGGGATCAATGTCGAATTGTGGAGTGATAATAGAGTTGATGATGGTGATTATTGATTTCCCAATCTGACTAACTGGTGACCAATTCCTTAATGACGTATTTGTTTACAAAATGATTGATGATAGAAAACTATTTATCATTGTACTCAATGATGGTAACACACCAACACCAGATTGTAAACAATCTTTAATTAAATTATTTTATGATCCACATCTGCCTACGGCAAGATTCAAAAACATTATAAAATTTTAAATAAAAAAAAAAAAACCGTAAAAATAGGATAGCAAAATAAATCCCCATATAAAACCGGCGAGTTTATTACATAACCAGCACAATAATGAACAACCGGCAATCGGTATAAATTACGTATAGTTGACAGGCCGCATTTACCGCGATGGCCGGCCATATTGAATCTAAATCAAATCTATATAATAAATAAATAAATCTCACCACCGTGACCCACCGCCATCGCGAAATACAAATAACTCCACTAATGAACTTTGATTAAAAACTGATTTATTATTTTTAGCCGTTTAATCTGGCTAACGCGGCCGGTTAAATATGATATTATTTGCATTCAAACGTAATAATATCCATTATGTTCTTATATAAATGTGAAGGAACGTTCTAGAAGTAATTCAAACGAAACAATATCCATTATGTTTTAGAAATATGATGGAACTTTCTAGAAGTGCGACTGCCTCGTTGGTCGAGTGGTTGCAAGCGCGACTACCGATCGGGAAGTCCTGGATTCGAATCCCGGGTCGGGTACTATTGAATTTTTCTAATTTACAATTTCTAGTAGTGACTCGGAGTCTGGAATTGTTCTAATATGTGTATGGCAATAGGCTCACCATCCATTCTGCTAGACTTAAACGTAACAGGTGAAACGTGGGAGTGTATTACACTCCTCTGCCTACCTCTTCGGGTATTACAGGCGTGATGTTACGTTCTAGAAGTAATAGGAATAAATCATGTGCTGAGTGAAATTGTTTTAACAGATAAGAATGTGTGCCATAAACTCGGCTAAAACTGACTAATTTTTGAGCTTGAGCACGATTGTTAGCAGAACCAGAACTCTGCAACAATAAATATAGTGACGTTGGTCTCAAGTACAGACATAACAATAAAAGCGAAAAATATGCGAAATATTCGGGATATGAACTGCCAATCATTTATTTGTAACATAAAAAAGAGACCCTTATAATAGCAACCAACATAAAAAGAAAAATGAAAATGTTTCAAAATCAATCAGTTTGTTGAACACAATTAGGTACGTAGACACATAATCATAGTTGTGTTTGGGGATATACTATGTTTGTGGAGCGCAGTGACGTGTGCTACGGTATGCAAGCCGCAGGGCGCGGCGAGTCAAGGTAAGGGGTCATAGAGAGAAAGGCGGCAGGCCTAACGTCTGTATTAATTTTATACCTCGCTATCAGTGGTTAATGAAACAATGTATACACGGTAGGCTGACAGACGCACGCGCTAAAACAATGTACCTCGTATTTAGAGGCTACGCACTCGGACGTATTCGGGCTTTTAATGACCGATTGTATTCTACGTCATTGCTTGTTTCAGGTCCAATTATAGCTTCCTATATAGGTATAAATTTTAGATATCCATAAAATTATCACGACAAAGGTATTAGTGTTTACACGAAGGATATAAGGCGGCTTACACGGTATCCTAAATAAACTAGCCATCATACATCATCAGTATACGTCATAAGCATTTCTATTCGATTTAAAAAGGGCCTTTCGGTTGAAGATCAATCAAAATTGGGCTGTCACTTCTGAGTAGTTGGAATATCTCGTGTCCTGACATGCCTGCCTACCTTTTGTCACCATATGCTTGCTACTAAGCGGCAAACATTGCAAGTGTAGTGTTAATGGATCCATATCAAGTATTACGTATACATAGATTTCTACTTTTATACTTAGACGATCTGTAAATCATACAAGATTCGGTATATGTCGGAAAAAGATCAAATATCAAATCGCAATTAATCCATAAACCCAAATATATGACGCACCCAGATATAAACAATAATGTTAAATCACAAATCAGCTCTTTCGTGATAGGACCGAAAAGTCGCATATCCTTAAAAATGATTTACTACCTAGTGCTTTTGAAGGTATGGAATGTGTAACGTCACTAACTTCATAGGTGATTATCATTTCTTCACACAAACATCGCCTTCATCAACGACCATTTAAGTATTCTACTGTTGGACACGGGTACTCGCAAAGCTTAGGACATATGAACATGAATTCTGTAGGTTTCATTACGATATTTTTTTTCTCCGTTACACCAAGAACTATTAATAGGCCGTTTGTTATCTGCTTAGCACGATATAGGTACGTCTAACGATATGTAAGCAATATATAATATATAAATAAACGATATAAGTGTTATGACTATACATTTTAATATACCCCGCCATCGAACGCTCACAGAGCTGCTAGTTAAAATTAAACATGGAACGATCTTACGCAAAACGGTACAGTTTATGATACATCAATCACAAGCGTGGAATTCGTTCCAATTACAATCACAGTTCACTTTATACAGACAAATCTAAAACGTCGTAAATTCGATGTGCTATCGTAAATACGCGAGCCAGCTGAAACAACGAGATTTAATACAAGACATAACTTTTGTGTTATGACAGCAACAGGTAACATATAGCTGCGGTCCGCTTAAAGAAACGCTTATGTCATTATTATTTAAAAGCTATTCGAAAACTATATTCAACTTTACTAGTCAAAGCATGTTGAATATGCCTGCATTTTTTTGTTTAGATTCTGCTGTAGAACTAAGTCCCTCTACTGGGTATGAATCTTAACTGCAATATTAACTGCACTACCCACAAATGTCTATTAAAAATCTATGCGACACTGTTCTATATATGTTTATACATACTTATATGCAGAATCGTCATTTGTTATGTATGCGTGGAATATAAATGAAAACTATGCACCACTGATACACTGGTACCACTGGTACATAGTTTTCAGTTTTTCACATAGTTTCAGTATTTAACATAGATTTTTTTTATATTTTTCTTTTCCAATCCATAACCTACTCACTAGGTTTTGATAAAAATCAAGTTAGGGGGAGAACAATACCACGAGATGTTTTATTATATTTGTTTCTCTAATTAACTAAAGTACAGTAAACAATAGTCAAATTTGATTTAACTTTCGGTTACACAATGGCAATTGTGATTATAATTAAATACAAACGCACGCATAATCATTATCACAGATACAACTGTTGGCCGAACAGGATTTAAAATTAATGGCATCTATTTCTCAGTACATTTAATTGCTCTATCAATTAGATATAATGCTGAGATTACTCTCAATAAGTCTTGATGGTGCCGATTAATTATATCAAAATTAAAATACTGATACATTCGATAGCGGACGTTGATATGATATTTTGATTGGTTGACAAATTGAAATCGCTTTTTGTTGTTGTTGAACCGTCACTTTTTATATACAGTGAAATAAAATTCTGTTTAGTAGAAGAAGAAAAAGGAATAAAATACATTAATGGCAAAAAACAAATTAAAGAAACAAGCCGAGAGTCACAGATCAACTTATCTCCTATTAAAGCTTATAAATATCTTTTCTTCGCTACTACAATTCCGCTTTAAACACAAAAGAAAATAACGAAATATTGCCCTATATCTAGGCTAGTATAATAGGGTAGCAATACCACCGACGGGTTAATTTCGAATATCTATCTCACCGAGGGAGCTATCAAAGTATTGTGCCTGTGAATCATTTATTGTCATGAGTTCGGTAGCATTTATAAGTACTCCGTCTATTGTTAGTAAATATGTGGACTTGATTACAGAGGCACTGTTATGTGGCCTGTTGGTGCTAAGTTATATCTGAGACGCGTGGCGTGCCACATAGACAATGGTTATACTGATGGATAGTTATGGTGAATAACTTGTATTAATTGTTCATACAACAATAAATAATTCGGCAATGATATGATAAACAACAATGAATACTTGGCCAAATGTATTTTTTGAGAATATATCTAAATAAGAATTATTTGTCTGTGATAAGCAAACGACAAATGATAACACAGACAAAATAAATCTAATCCAAGGTATCCAATGTAAAACAAAAATTATTTGTTATCGCTCTAATGATACGTTTAAAAAATATATTTTCATATAAACATCCATTTATACCGTTTACAGCGACCAGGTTGTAATTCATTTAAGCAAACAAAACGGTGGATTAGTCATATGCCGTATTGTACGAAGCTGTCGGTCTCCGAGCTTTATCTTAATTGACTACCATTTGATTTAGTAGTTCAAGCTCCACCATATTCCAAGCGAACCTAACAAATTCGGCTCGAGGCCTATCACGCTGACAATAGAAGTCAAAATACTACGGCAATGTGAATTTCAATTGCAATAAAATCAGGTTATTGAAACAACATAAACAAATTTAATATTTCGGCAGCGACAAGCCTCTTACCGTGTTATAAATGTTAAACACAAGATCGTATATAGAGTAACGTTGTACCGGGCAACCGAATCGAAAAGTTGGCCGTGTCACACTGCGCTAACACCGCCGCGGGGGACGTGCAGTGACATGTGACTATTTCACGTGTAACACGTCTGGTAAGAAAGTAACAAGGATATAAGATTGTTATCGTGCGTCAGGGAATTCGATTCAAGTTC
The DNA here is from genome assembly GCA_018245755.1 of Parelbella macleannani. Classification (NCBI taxonomy): domain Eukaryota; kingdom Metazoa; phylum Arthropoda; class Insecta; order Lepidoptera; family Hesperiidae; genus Parelbella; species Parelbella macleannani. The sequence goes on along the minus strand of DWEE01000171.1, from coordinate 630 downwards.
AGGAGAACATTGAATAATGTATGTACAGTGTCGAATCGGCAATTCCTTGATCTTTATCTGTAATTATGGGTTTTTGGTTATAATTAAACGCGCTCGGAATGTAGAGACAAATGATTTATTAAACGCAACAAGTTTAATGGGTTAGGCTGTGGTGTTATGTAGGCTAATATTTATTTACGTCGGTGCACCGTTAAGCCATATGGCTTGATATATTGCTGACGGGTGGCGCAAAGGGGCGGACAATAACTCAATTGCGTTAACAATAACCGCACAATTTCAATTTTATAAATCTTTCAAATTTTCAGTCGTGAATTGTTTATAGGTTTCATTTATAAATCGCTCACATTATATTTTGTAAATCGTTCATAATTCAATTTATTATAAATGTATATCGTTCATAGTGTAAATTATACATTGATAGTGGCTTGCATAGATGTAGATCGCCGGCAATATTTGTGTGGTTTAAGTTATAAATTACCAGGGTTAACTTGCAAATACTTCCCACATACATCTATGAACTGATACAAATTGGCCGAATACTATATTACTTTTTTAAAAAGCTTTATAGATCAGAAGAAGGTCGTGTCTGGAACGTGTGTAAATTTCGTTGTTTGCCCTATCATAAGAAAA
>DWEE01000170.1:0-20745 GCA_018245755.1 Parelbella macleannani | reverse complement strand
CAGTTAAAATAGAATAAACTGTCAATAGTAACACTTATTAGAGAAAAAAAATTATATAAAGTTTAACTACCGTCTAAAATGCAATGATATACTGTTACTTAAGAACTTTTAATATGTTCAATGTAATTTTAGTTAACATATTATAAATAATATCAAAAAATGTTAAAACATTATATATCTATCGAAGCGACCTGAAAGATGATTGAACTGGGTGGTACCAGTACCACTTGCCTGCAAGGGCAGCAGTTCGCGTGACAACCTTAATAGAATATTTGTCGTTCGTGAAGGTGTCTGTCCTTGTGACACCCCTGTATCTCTGCATTCATGCCATACAATGTATTGATAAACGTTTAGTTTGGTTTTAAAAACCTACCTACAAACCTGGTTTCATGGTTACGAACTATATAAACTCTAAGTTTTTCTATCCGATCGAATCCTAGATCGGGGCCGATTTTCGGGGTTTTGTGACCGAAGGTTTTTTCGTATCCCAACCAGCCAGTGAATGGAACTTTGTTCCAGTAAAATGATGATTTTAAAGGAGAAAAGCCTCATCTCATCAGTGAGACAAGTTGATGAGGATATCAAGTTAATAGGTGAGAATGATCAACATTGTCATGGTAATAATAAATAATAGAAAAAAAATGTAGGTGAATGATCAGTTTTTTAACTTTTTACCGTTAAACTATTCGTGAGTGTTTCTACACATTCATTCATCATCAGCCTACTTCCGTCCACTGCTGGACATAGGGCTCTCCAGTATTATTATATATGTATGTAACTAAAATCACGTGTTTATTCTCCACCGCAAATTCGCTGCGATCGGCGGGGGGTTCATGATGAAGAATCTCATATAACTAAGTAATTAGTCAGACCTGCCAGAAAAAAAATACATGAGTTAAGCCGCTGCCACTTCTGTACGAATCATGGATGAGCTGTCCTGATGATGGAGGATGAGGGTGAGAAGAGAACGGTAAACGGTGTCCAAAACCTTTTTTTGTAATGTAATTTTTTATATGTTGATTTGAAACAATACATTTTTCCCGCGAATGGTATCTCGACCTATTTATGTCCATTTGATTGTTAGTTATTTTAATATGCAAACAGCTTTATAGGTCATTTGTAGGTCACCTGACGAAGTCATGTCTCTATAATGAGCAAGTCTATATTGAAGCTAAAATAAAATAGAATATTTTTTCCGAAGGTTGATATAAAGAGTCTACCCTGTCATGACTGTTGCGTCTGGTTTTGTAGCGCCACAGTCAATAGGTATTATGAGATGGTATTAATCTTGATCTTTGATGTCACAAGGAGTAATGAAAGATATCTAAAGTGATGACTCCTATTGGGAGTTACACAGTGGTTATAATTATGAATGTTGCATTGCCACATCGTGAATGGCTTGGGCTGCGTGGAAGAAAAAGTAAATGTGTCATCCTGAAAATCAGCAGTCGTTGCTGTTTATTGGTGACGCTGAGTGTGATGCTTTTCGTCGCTGAGTACGTCGACATACACACATATATGTAGCAAATAACAGTATGTGTACATATGTATATACATATTATCACATATGCACATATATTTAGCAAGTAGAAGCTTATATACATATTATTAATAAATATGCATATATTTCTGTGAGTTAAAATATTGTGGTATGGCTTTTTTAAAACGCAATCACTCCTGTAATCCCCAAAGGGGTAGACAGAGAAGTTTCACTAGTTACATTTACATCCCACCGTGTAATAAATGGTGAGCCTATTGAAATACATCGGGCACAGATTCAGACTACGAGCCACTGCTAGAAATCCGGCCCGGGATTTCAACCTAGGACTTCTCGATCAATAGTCGCGCTTTCAACCACTCGACGAATCAGTCAGTCATCAACGATGGTTTGCGTTTTAGTGACGCACATTCCATTTCTCTTTGTTCCCAGCAGTACATATATATGGGAGCGAGTATATTTCTAACCCGTTTGCAAATCGTTAACGATCGAATCGGTTAAACAATCCAATCACTTCTAGAATGAATGACAGATACTAATTAATTTTCACGAGTGATTTTGTGTTTTGGAAACCGTTCTGAGCTGTCGCCTGTCTCGCTTGATTTAAATAATAGTCGCTGAAGCCTACTCGGAGGTATTCAGTAGGCTCTCAAGCCTTCTATTTAATGAGTTGACCATTAATAATTACGTGATTTTATCTATTCGCATTCGGAAAGCGAGTTGGTGTAAATTTCCTGCTTTTGTTATTTATAAGGAAAAAAATTCTAACAATGACGTTAACATATAGCTACATCAATAAATGGACAGTATCATGTAAAATTCACCTTGTAAAATTTGTTACTAAAGGAATAAAAGAATAATATATTACAGAGTATTTCAAGTTACGCATCGGCTCAGCGTTCATGCCGCGCCACTCGCGCGATCCCCGCCGCGACCTCGCTGCAAACGGGGAATGCTCATGAGGAAGGACCTCGTACAGGTCCGAAACTAGTCGGGCCATCCCGAAAAATATACGTGAGTTGAGCCGGTACATTTATGTATAATCATGTGTATTTCAAGTTATCAAAAATAACGGATGGTGGAATAAAATCCTTTGCAAATTGTCAAAAATACCACTGTCTAATGAAATGCAATATTTGCGCCATAATATATGTAATAACCTTGATGAGCATGAAGGTGAAAAAAGTATTAGAAGTATAGCGAAATTGCATTATCACAACCTTGTGATTGTCAATTTGTGTCCCTGACTTTTATTACTTTGGGGGTTGTAAGTTAACCCTCCACGTTGACATGATTCTCAGACATTTCTCTAGGGATTTGAAGACCTTCGTTTTTACTATCTACGCCTTATGTCAAAGAAAATTTATTCTAATAGTGTTGTGGAAGTTTCTAGAGTTTTTCTATGGTTAATAGTTTCTTCAGTACCTACGTATTGTTGATGGTCAAATAGCTTTTTGTGTAAGTTATATTTACGGCACGCAGAAGTATATTCATTAACAGTTGTAATGGATTTCTGTCTAATTAAATTCGAATTTGTACCCAACCTTAAAATTGTAGTAACATCGATTACAAAATATCCTTTGTATATTTGGTTTGAAGACGACACTTATATGTTTGATGATGATATTACTTTTAGAACAATTTACGGATTGAAGTAAAGCTTCATTGAAAATTTTCAAGAGTTATAAAAATTTAAGGCCACACGCGGAGTAGGGTGAAAAGCTCGTAGATAAGGGCCGTGTTGGACGCGTGACTTACGCGTTTAATTAAATTCATAATGTATAGTACAAAATTTCTTTTAAATAATTCATATTTTGTGTGATTACTTATATACCATAATATTTGTTTTGCATTATGATTACACAATTTATGGTATGTTTAACCTTTATTTCGTCCTAGTTCACCATAATACTTTTCAACAGTAATGTTAGTGAAATTGAGTAAAGTTCATATAAAACATACAAATACAAGTAGAGAGACAAAGCTGTTAGATAGAAATTAACCTTCTCAATGAGACATGCGTCGGGTTCTTATTCGGCAGGCATTGAATAATCTTCAGCCGTCTTATACCGCGTATTTCAGCGCTTGCATAGCTGTTGGTTTAATTAAAGAAAATAGCCTTCCGTCCTTCCTTCCTAGCCTTTCTTCCTAGCCTTCCTTTCTAGCCTTCCTTCCTAGCCTTCCTAACCTGCATGATTCCAGGCATCTGAGGCAAATTTGTGCTCTTATATTAATTAAACATTTGTTCCATGGTAACACTAACATATTTCATGGATATAAAGTAAGAAAACTCTACATAGTTATAATCAGCAAGAAGTTACATTTCTATGAGCTCCACGCATAAATTATTTTGTTTCATATAAAGACTAGAAGCAGAGATTGTCTTTTAATTTGTAGTCTTCCTCTCCAGAGTGCTAGTGTCAAAACATAATGCGCGTTCAAATTTTTTGAAAGATTATGAGCGGTTTTAAGATTCGAATATCATTTCCAGTTAAGGGAAACATGAGGAACACATCTTAGAGTTCTGCATAATGCTCTCTAAAGTGTGTAAGGTCTGGTAACCCACTATTGGCTAGTTGGGCAGACGCCTTATAACCCTTCTCATCCTGAAAGAAGACCCATATTCAATACTGGAACAATAAAAGGGTTGGTGACTGTACACGCTATTATTAACTGTTTGTACTTCTACAGCCGAATTTGAAGTTTTTACTTTTGTTCATACATTTAAGGATATTGTTCATATACATACATATGTACGTTTGTATAAGCGAGAGCTTCAGAAACAACTGGACGAGTCGACGTTATTGTAACAATATACAAATATTTGAACCCTTTGTCGGTTCAACGCAAATATCCTTATCGGATGACCTTTTCAGTTGTTACTTAGTTTTCTGACTGTAGTCAGAGTAAATACGAATCGTACGAATTACTGTTATATATATATATAATTTTGACATGCCTCTAGATTACAATTATTCTAAAATAAAAACAAATTAAAAAGTAATTTTTATTATTAAAACTATTTCAATACTTTCACAGTGTCTACTACGTTGTTTCAGTGGTTGCGATCGCGGCTGCTGATCCAGAGGTTTTAGGTTCGATACCGGGGTTTGGTTCAATCGGATTTTTCTAACTTGCAATTACTAGTAGTAGCACGTAGCCTGAATTTGTGCCCGGTATATGCAATACCTTCTGTTCCATAGTGGGAACTAGAATTTAATAGGTGGATTGTTTGAGTTTACTACTAGCACATTCTTCAACCTACCCCGTTGGGGAATGAAGGCGTAAAGATAAAAAAATCCCCAATTACCAACAAAGATCGGCGTATGGAAATGTTTGCTTCCGTAGTTCCGATGGTTATAGATCACTTAGCCAGCACAATGCGACACTTCGGATGTCTTATCGGGGTTATTTATAGAGAAGTAACTAAGACCGATTTATTGCGGAAGAGAGCATCTATATAAACGTACCGTTTTAAAGCATTAGCCAATTGGCCGCGAGCACCGTGCTATTACTTAGTTGATGTCGCTTAAATAACATTGTAGTAATTACTGTTCTAGTCTTTTATTAAGCTCACCTTGGCCCTTGCAGCTCAGTGTAACGCGGCTTTGTCGTGGCTCCACTAATTATTAACTTGTACTACAATTTGTGTATATTACTTTGTAATGAACGTTTTCAAGTCTGAATGTCAATTGGTCAAATTGTGATGGCAAATGCCGGTTCGAAACAGTTTGCAGTTTACACTTTTACGGTATCATCTTGGACCATAAAACGTGTGAAATTTTTCAGTTTGCACTTGATTAGAGTTGCACACGATAGTACTAAACCTTGTATTTATAAATTGAGACCTATGTCTTATAAAACATTGAAGCCATTTTTTTAATAAGATAGACTGGCGTTTGGCCGCGATCCCGCCTGATGGAAAGCGCGGATGCGTCCTAAGACGCAGACATACTTATGAAGAAAGAGCCTATTCACTCTTGTTTTGAAGAGAAGCTACAAAAATCTCCGTTAGTCATTCAATTATAGTTCTACTGTTGATCAATAAAATCTGTTCTCATTATGCAAAAGGTGACGATTATGGTCTACTAATATAGGGTCTATCTTTAAAATATATAGGTGCATATTTACAACTGTTTGTATTCGGATACCTACCGACCCTACCCTCTACCTACTTTCTACCTTTCCCATAGGGGGATTGCAAGCGTGATGTTACGTTTTATATGCTATCGGTGACAATATCAGCTAATATTTTTCGGCTTAGCCCAGCTTAGCTCAATATTCGAGGCAATATCGTAGCTGGACCACAGGTACCTGTATTTCACAGGACAGCACCTATACACTGTATCTGACAACGTTGTGTTAGTAAACAGAGTTTGCTAACCCAACGTTGTCACTAACTGACGCCCTAGTTAGTGTAAATAGACTATTATTGAGTAATGTGTGTCTCAATATATATGTATACATGTATATACATACTTATTTGCAAATGCATAATACAAAACATTAATAACATGAAAAGAGTGCAAAACTACTCGTGAGTAATAGGTCCTGGATTCGTTCTCCTGCTCGGGCAGAATATTATTGGATCTTTCAAACTTGTAATTCACAGTAGTAGATTGGACTTGTGCCGGGTGTAGGGTACAACTCGTAGTCCAAGGGATGTATACTGTAAAAGAAAAAATGTGGGACTACACTCCTCTGGCTACTCTTTCAGAGAAATACAGTTATGTTGTATGTTATATTGCAAGAGCAAAATGGCTTCTTTTGTAGCATTAGACATATATATAAATAAATGAAATGAAGAAGTACCATTATTACGACAAACTCGTGTAAAGCGTTTTGACTCTTTAAGCTGTGTTCACACAAGTGAAAAGCGGTATTTGCATCCTAATTACTTTTCGCGTGGCAATGCCGAAACATGGCAGAGACTTTGCCAAGTTTAAACTTCCTTTATACTCTCCATTTTAGTATGAGATGAACAGATGTGTACTGTAAACATACTCGAATCTTATACATATTTGAAATAAAGTTTAAATATCATCTACCTTTAAATAGATATTTAACTTTAATCGCACCACACATTGAATCGATCTTTCTTATGAAGCGGATTCTTTGGCTAGCGATTTGTATATTTACATTTCTTATGTCACCAAAATGACAAATGCCAAAATGGGGTTCTTATTTTATGCTGGCTAGTTAAACTTTTAATAACGATAATATCTTGAGGCAATTCCATACACAAATCTATCGAATCTAATATATTAAATTAGAAAATAAGCATATTGTGTTGTGTACAGTTTGTGTTGTGGTAACCAGCCCCCTGATAAACTCTGTATATACATACATATAGACATGACTATAGAGATGTACTTATACAGATATTATTGTATTGTTTTTTCTAAACCCATTTTTTATTGTTATATATTCGTATCATATAAAGTATACATTACTAATATAGATATGCTTTTAGGTAAATATTTATATATTTGACGATATATAAAATTCTTCTCCTATTTATGTTTTTCTTTACGGAGAAAATAGGCATTTTATAACAGCAGTTATTTACAAATGTGAAACAAGCTTTAGACTTGAGCCTTTTGGGCTGAAGAGTCCTTTATAATCGTCTCTACATTGAAAAAGATAAAAGTATTATTGAGTTTCATTTCTTTGTAATATAATATCGTTACAGGTTTTCTTGCTTATAGATAAAAAGTGAGTATTTCCAGAGAGAACAATAAATTTTAAACATAGATTTTATATAAATGATTATATTGAAGAACGATATGGCCTTACTTGTCAGTAATTAATAACATCATGAATACAGCCTACGGTTATAAACTTTTTCTTTTCTTTTCTTCTTTGCTTTTAATGAGTTTTAAGGTTGTAATCATGTCTTTTCCGTAGAGACTCGTATAACGTTATATGTTTTTTTATAACAATATATTATATTCATTATATTAATACAGCAAACAAAATTTACAAAACCAATTTACGAAAGAAATTTTTTCTATTTCTTTTTTTTCTATCTTTTACTCGTTGCAATTCGGGTAGCCATACAATGTAATAAAAAAGAGTATGAATATGAAAAACCAAAATTGGTAAATCAATGGTGGCAATGAATAAAAACTGTAAGGATATATAAACTACTCAGAACATAAATAATGAAGGCTTAATCTTTTATAGATAAGATCAATTTTTGGTTCAAGTGAGCTCTACATTTCAAGTAACCAGAGACTGCAACAGACGTGAGGACAATTCCCTGTAGAAATGTCGTGATTTATCTTATCCAAATTATTTTGTTCCATGATTGCATCTCTTCTATTCATTATTATTCTTATCATTTTCTATTCTTTTTATTTGAAATAAAAGAAATTGTTATGGAATACACCTGCGGTGGCATTTACAAATTGTAAAATCCAATTTTTTTCATTTGTGCTGCTGGTTTATAACGCGACCTCAACTAAGTAGAGAATGAAAACCTAAGGCGAGGGTCATTTTCATTCTTTATTTGTATTTTGAACATCCCTAAAATCCTTTTTACTCATAATAGAATTTGACAGAAAGTAGAAAGAAAGTTGCTCCAAAATATTTAACAAAATATTCAAAAACATTTTTTTAAATTTTTAACATTGTTAGCTATTTATTTTGTATAGCTCGCATAGCAATTTCTATGTACGCTTTTAATATATTTAAGTATTGGACTCGAGATGCCTCGAGGACGTAAGGCGGGTACAGAATCTCATTTTCCGCTACGTTATTTTCAAAATACACACTTGATTTGTAGGCTCTCATTTGCGAAACGACTAACCGTAATCAAGTTCTCTCTGTTTGAGTCAGTGCTGTTAAAAGGCTTGGGATTTAGTTTGTAATAATTTAGCTCTAGATACGACTTTATTAATACAACTTTTTTATGCAACACAATTTCTAGTCTCTGTGTAGTTAGGAAGCTCTCTCTAACCAGGAGGCCCTGGGTTCTATCTTCGCGTCGAGCAAGGTACTATTGAGTTTATTAACTTTATAATCCAATCGACTCCATATTTTAACAAGCTCACTACATGGGACGAATAACATAATAGGAGAAAAATGGGAGTAGTACACTCCCATGCTTGTCCCTTCTCGGAAATACAGGCGTGATTTTATGTTGTATTAAGTATCAGTTTGGTGAGCGTGGCATCCTGCGGCCTCATCCTTCTAATTCTGAGAGCAGTTGAACGATAGAAGGTTTGGTGATGATATCATTAAAATTAATAAGACGAATTCGAGTGTATTCCGTCGTTCTCGCGAGCGCTTATTATTTTTCAATATCTCAAGAGTTCCTCAAATCTTACTATTATAAGTTTATTTATTATTCATTACATTTTTACTTATAACAATACATAGTTTTTTGCGGATGGTACTTTTTGGATGATCGTTGGATTGGTTGCCGTTGAATGCGTAACTGCTAATTAATTACTTATATGTGGGTACCCAACTATCGCAGATTACATGAAACAATCAAAAAGTTAATTATTGCTACGCAATTGTTGAACATCAGACGCCTAGAGATCGGATTTAAAACTTTGGGTAAACTGTTTATCCAACAGCTCTAATCTCTTCTAACATACATTGGAGTGAAATGTTGGAACGTGTTGTTATATATGGTAAAATTTTACTAACACGATACACAAACATTTATGAGTCGAGTTTGGAGGAAGTGGCCAAACGTCAGCCAAATATTTGTCTTAGATACTATGAAATAGAAATAGAAAATATTTTTGTCCATTGATAAAGTTACATATTAAACGTTTCGTGAAGATCCATATAAATTTGGATCCGTATAAATTTATCGATTTATACACCGCTTATGTATGGTATTTGACGAACGCAATAGGTACTCTTAGATGTTCATAAATGAGTCCAAATAGGACCACAACTAGCATAACTATATAAAAAAACATTCGTAAGCCGATGTATAATTTAGTTGCATTTTAAATGCTTCTGAGAAATTCACAAAGGAATGAACTGCAGACATATCTAACCTATTTCATTATTTATTAGCTTGGATATAGCGAAGTATTCGAGTGGTAACAGACGAATGTTTCTTTACTTTTCGTCTGAAATTCCTTAAGGAATTTAAAGAATTCTCTCTATCGCAAGAACGGCATAAGCGTCGGACTCTAACAGGATAGTAAAAACGTGCAATATTTAATATAAGCATGATGTAAATCTTATCAACTGCAGCGAGTCTAACGAAGTCTTCTCATTGGTTAAAGGTCATGTTTCCTCATTCCTCTTTTATAATTCCTCTTTCTTCAGTTTTCATTCATCATTCCTCTTCGTTCAATACGAAATGTCTGTAGTCTGAACAACATAATTATTAAGAACTAACTAAGTGACATTGAACGGTGTACATACAATTTTACTATAAACAATTTTTCGGAAATGCTTGTGAAGGGTCATCATATCACTAATAGAGCAGTGTCCTGCGCTGACATTTCATTGTACTGATTGTTTGAATTTACCACCTAGTAAAGGTCAGATGATGACGAAAGGTCAGAATGTTTGGAAAAAGGGATACCAGTATTTCTTGTTTCTATCTTTTATGTAACAGCCAAATTGTAATAACTAGTGAAACAAATTACATATGATACGTACTTTGTTAAAAAAGTTATATGTAGTGCTCTGCGGCCGCGTCGCAAATATCAAACAAATTCAATGAAGAGAAAAATAGCGGGGAATAAAGAAAAGAAAATGGTTTCAAAGTTTCACTTGTTCCAAACAGAGAGCTAGGGTTGGCGATAATTTTTCCTTATTTAATTTCTGGCAACAGACCACTAAACCGTATTGGGGCGGGAATTATACTGTTGAATCGTGGGAGTGTACTATACTTTGTGCTTTCCTGTGGATATACATTTATGATATTACGTTATCTTTTTTTATTTAATAGAGCTACCGAATTAGTGTAAATGTTTCGCGACAGTGAGTGACTGTCGCAGGTCTTTGGGACATACGAGTACATAATTATAAAGTATCTATATTTATATAGAAGTTTTATGTCAATTGTCATTTTTAATCAGAAGTGTTTTTGTGTGTTACATACGACTATTGGAATAGAAACAGAAGAATTACTAAACTGTAAGATTTAGTTTTATCTTATTGTCAATGAACTACTTATTCCACTAATTAGAATTATTCAACGACAATATTTAATTTTCATTATTATAGTTTTTTTCATACAGTTGACAACCCTATGGGACGTCGTGTGCGTCCCGACAGGCGTACAGGCGGGTCATTTAGATCGAACTTTCAGGGAACATAACACAATAACCTTATTTTTCTTATTTCAACCTCACCGACTTTGAATTAGATCAGAAAAATAACTAATGAAAAATGAACAGAGTTGTCTCAAACGTTTGACAGGCCCGTGGGTTCAGCTGTTCGTGAACTTGACTCCTGTGCCGTGAGTAACGTGTAGGTTCGATTCGCAGACAAATACTTATTATTAGGATAATCACAAGTATTTACTGTGTTTGGGTGTAAAAAGTATCTATGTAAGTAAATATTCATCAATATCATCACCATCATCATCATCATCATCATTAGCCTGTCTAAGTCAGTCAGTCAGTCTGTCTAAGTAATTGATCAGAAATCTGGTTACACGAGCTCTCTTGAGCCTTACTTTAAGATTAGATAGCCGTGTGAAAATGTCCCAAGATATTATTATCTTCCATTTAAAGTATAACATCATCTATATAATCATTTAGCATCAGCTGTAAATTGTCATTTGATAAACATTTTCTTAGTAGAAGTTCTTATTAAATGGAGAGAACATTTTGTATTCAATTTCCACATTTTTCTCCTGCGAGGTATCCCAAAATATACATTGCTTACATCTTATCAAGTACTCATTAAATTTTAACACGTGTTAATGTTCAGTGTTCAGGTGTACCATACACCTAAGATAGTACTAATTGAAACGTATCTTCAACGCTGCAAATCATATCTGATTCACTGCTGAGCATGAGTTTCCGATTACAGGCCTTCCGGGCCCGTTACTTAGGCAAGATAGTTAGGTCAAACAGATAAAGCATTCTGAAGTGCGGAGGAGCTTAAGAAAATTACTCCTTCACATTGTCATTGAGCCGAGTGCAAATAACAATAAAAATAATATTCTATAGAAGAATAACGTAGGATCTGTAAGGATAGAGATATTTGGTACTCCGTGCTTTCTGCTTACACTGTAAAGAACCTGGCGTGAAGATATGTATATATGAATGTACGTATAATATTTAGTTTCTGGCAGTATACAAAAACATACTAGTATAATTAAATACAGAGACCCAGAATACAAATAACAGACTAACCTGGATATTTTGCTTATAACTGCTATCGAACTTAGTCGCGTTAATGCGAAGTGTTGTTCTGTATTAGTTATTTCATATCAATACAGAAATTGTTATAAATAAAAAGTTTTTAAGTATTTTATACTAGTTTCCATACCCTAAAAATGTTCTGTTATTTCTCTAGCGTTCTACGAAATACGTCTATCACCTACGGTTTCTGCTACGCTCGTAGATAGTATCGTAGCAATTTGTAGCAGTTGGTAGCAATACAAGTCGTTTCACACGATACCTAGCGTAACGTATGTTGTTACAAACCGAGAATGAACGGATTTCAAATTAAAAACTATTTCTTTAATGGTAATGGTTAATATGTGATGAAATTTTCGTATTACGACGTTTAGTTGGGGTTGTGTAGCTTGTAAAATTAAGACAATGCTTTAGCTGAATGTGTCTTAGTATGTTGACATATGTAGATATTATACTAATGTGGGTAATATGTTGTTACTTTAATATGCCAAAGGCTTGACAGTTGTAAAAATATCACATAACATGTATTATGAATAGTATCGAATAGTAGAACACGGTTCGAGTATTATAAACATTTTAGTTAGAAACTTAATTATAGACCATCAGTAGAGCACCGTAGAGGTTAAACTGTAGTATGATAATTTATTAAAAAATGTAATTTCTCCATACGTGCTGACACGTGGACTGTGCTTAGTGAAATATTTATTCGTTAGGAGCTTCCAAAGTTTCTGCGGTCAACGTTCGAGGTCAGTGGTTCGTTAGCATAGTCATGCACTATTGTTCCTCAAAAAGTAACCATTTTGTATGTAAAATGTGCTATACACATATGTATCTTGTACCGTGGAACGTATAACTGATGAAAGAAATTACTACTATAGCCCTTTGTATACCCCTTCGGGGAAATGTTGGCGTGCTGATGTTTAAACGTGCAAACGTGTAAATAATAAAAATAACAACATTTTTTTATAAAATGTATCGTGTAACGAAACGCGCCAAATTGAGCGTAATTCAAAACATACTTAAATAAAATTATGAATCTTTTTTAGTGTTATAAGTAATCTGTTAATATAAAGGAACGTTTAGTATGAATAAATTGAAATTTTAGTAAAATTCGCTGTGTAAATGTATTATAAATTGCAATACAACACAGTGTATTACAACATATGTATATAATTTACGAAATGTTACAGCACGTTAGTAATTTATTATACGTTCTGACACATTAATAACATGTTCCAACATGTTTCACGTCGTGTAATTTATAATACTTTGTAAAAAACTTCTTTCAACGAACTGGAGAACTGTTTGCGAGGTTTTTAATTTTAAAATATTTCGTTTCTTAAATAAGAACAACAAAAGCTCTACTGCCATTGGTCTATTGTTCTTTTATTTTTTTATAATTAATTAAGTATGCCAGTTATTATATTTTGTTGAAATTTTATTTTTTCGTAGCTATGTTAGAATTGCTCAATAGTTTAGTTAACTGGTTACTTTTCAGTTTTATCCTTACCTTTGTCATTATTATTTCAGCCCACTGACGTCCATTGCTGGACATGTTGGCCTTCCTCATATATAGCTTATACTTATTCTTCTCTGTATTGTTGGATTCACTGGTCTCCTTCCGACTAAACCACATGTTTCTAGTTCTTTTAATAACCTTAGTAGTAATCTATTGTAATCGTTATATATCTATATGTAAAAGAAACATGTCTATAAGTTCTGTAACGTCTAGCAGGTCTATAAAAATAGATAGGATATATTACATTCGGTTGTTTCTGCCTTCGATCCCTTTGATTAAATTTTTAGTTCATCTCCTTGAGCACTTGGCCCTTTTCATAATAAATATTATTACAATAGCTTCATTTAATGTTAAGTTTTTAAAGTTTTAAGAAACTACAGTTCTAACGATATTTTAAGATAAGTAAAGTATATAGATATGTGTCTTCTATATTTTTACGTTTCCTTCTCTGTACATAAAATATATTCTCAACATTATTAACAACGCAAAGTCACAGATATCAGCTAGTATGTGATAATATTCCATTAAATTGCTATTAATAATGTAACATTGTAACTCTTCGAATCGTGTTTTGTTTAATAAGAAATTAAAAATTTCCTTTAATCTTTACAGTCTAAGGAACTAACTAACAATTGACGACTACTAACTGCTACTGCTTACAACTATCTAACTAACTAACAATATCTTTTCAGTCTTCGCTGCGACCTCGCTACAATCAGCGAAGCACGTGAGGAAGGACCTCGTATAGTTTTAGAACCCTTCGGGTCATCCCGAAGAACGTACGTGAGCCACGAAAGCGAGTGAATATATAAATATGTATATAAACACTCACGAGATATTTAATAGTAAAACAACTAACAGCTCTTTTATTAAAAGCTTAACATTAATCATGGTTCATACTTAAAACGAGTCACGTATAATATTAGCTAATCTTGTCATTATCTGGTTCACTGAACTTAGCCAACGATAAAACAAAAGATGAACTAATTTAAGGGCAATCATTTCAATGAAACAGCTCGTTCTGGGTAAAGTATTTGGTAAATGTGAAAGGGCAGGCTGCTATGGTTCTCATATGTAAAAATAATGGCAGACGAAAGAATGACTTAACAGATGTTTAATGCAAATAGTTGATGGAATTACTTTGACCGTGGCGTCGATGGTGCGACGGGGTTGTCTAAGGTCCCTTGAAGATGTAGAGGATTTATTCTTGGAATAACTTTTAATGAATTATTACTCTATTACTATACACAGAAAGCGGATTATTCCATAAATTGCATTATGGATTTTATTATTATTTATTATTATCATTATCTATTACAAATATTACGAGATCAGTGTGCTAGATCAGTATGCCTTATGGCGTATATAGAGAGCACAGAATGCTAAATATTTCTATTTTTACAGCAATAGACAGACATCGAATCATTGCTTTCATTAAGTGAAATAGCCTTTATTGGCGCCAATTAACCACCTCACACACATATATTAATAAGTACCTACACATATACGCAGTCATAACACGTATTCATGTTATTATTTGTAAGTACGTGTGTATATATATACATACATATATATATACATACACACTTTGCTCTTAACCAAACATTAAAACATAAAACATCACCCAGCCGCACGTACGACGTAATGTTAAGCGTATTTCACACTCCACATAATGTATTAATTCGCGAGCAGCACGCGCTACCAACTTCGGCGCAACTGACATAAGCTGTGTTAGCTTAAGCTCACATATTATACATAACTGAATGTACGCACAAACGTCGCTATCTAGGCTTAAGCAATGAAAGTAAGATAAGTTTACTTTCTAACTTTGTTTCGTAAGCCGTCGGTATAATAACGTCGATTATTGTATAAGTTCGGGTACGTTGTTTGCTCTGAGCTCATACTTATCGGGCGCTGTTAGCGAAATTCTTGTTTTTTTATATGTAATACATGTCCTAAAATAGTGTATACGACATACTTCATATGTATGACATGTTTCATATGTATGAAATCTTCTTAGGTTTCATCGAAACGAATAGAAATTTCGTTATATACTCATGTACGTGTATACGACGAAATTTCTATTAGTTATGTTCTGTAGTTAAATCAGTACTTTTGATGTGCGATATCATTGTGTCTAGAATTTTTTCTCATTCTAAGGGATTTTTAGTTACAACGATTGGCACACAGTTTTATAAAATTGCATGCATTTCAATACTTTATACATTAGATTCTAAGGAAAGTGATTCTTTCTACCTGTACTTGGCCAGAATGGCAGACTATGATAACATTTTTACTCGTTGAATAAGATGATGATGAGACTGCCTCGTTGGTCGAGTGGTTGCAAGCGCTACTGCTGATCGGAAGATCCTGGGTTCAAATGCTGGGTAAGGTAGTATTGAATTTTTCTAATTTAGAATTTTTAGTAGTGACTGGGTCCGGAATTGTGCTTGGTTTATGGCAATAGGCTCACGACCTAATGGGTACTTCAATCCTCTGCCTACCCCTTCGGGGACCACAGGCGTAATGTTGCGGTCATAATGATGATGATGACTTAATATTGATGTTTACTTTTACTAGCCAAAAATAAAAGCAATTCGCTGATGGTCAAGCCGGCGTCATTTTGCGCAATTGCGCATTTTTTTAAGTGTAATGTAATTTGTATATCTTGCAATATTTCACATATGGTCACCTATTCCTAACTTAACTGAGCCTGTGCTATGATAATCAAACGACTAATAAACATGTACCTATGTTATTAACTACATACAGACCCAAACCTACATAATAGACAATTTAATACAAAGATAAACACATCTCTAGATATATTTGTTCTGCGTGCGAACAGAAATTGTAATCAACAAGTGAGTCCCAATGGAAATGAATAGAATGTTTTCACACATATGTATAAATGGGAATTTCCAAATCACATGAACTCATTCACCGGCTAAAAGCGATTGGTGTTGCTCAACATAGCATATCATCTACGATAAACAGGAGATAAGGGATATACGCGCGTCAATCTCTATTATTTATGTGTGTGCACTCTGTGATACAGAATTAACGACTTTTCAACTTTACGTCGAGTTTCGGACAAATTGATACAAAAAGTGTGTTTGGTATCCATTGAGTTTTGGGTGATGAGACGTAGTAGATATTTATAGAAGATAGATTAGACATAACAGACGTAGGTGGACATAACAAAGAAAATAAACATGGTGAACGATAGAGGCGGTGGACACAGTAGACGTAATTATTGTGTTTTCTTTAGTCCAATTTTATATACTATTCATTGTAATTATTGAAAAGTGTATTGTAGTTATTATTTATTTAAATTTATTTCATTTAATTTTAGTCATTTTTATTGCATTTCAAGCGCAGTTTTCGAGAATGTTGTTCCCACCTATATTTGTGGGTATACGTTTTATCGTAATATTATAAGTGCATATTGTATAGAACTCGTATACCATGCGTTGGTGGGCCTAAATGCAATAACTAATAGTAATCGCAATCAAATTAGTAGCCGGTAGACGTGGTAGACGTAATAGACATGGTAGAGATAGAGATGTGAAATACACAATAAACGTAGCAACATATAAAGTGGGCGAACCAACAGTGATTTTTATACCTACAGTGAGATAACGACAACAAATATAGCCAAGTCTCGAAATGAAGATATGTTGATAATAAATAAAGAGAGTAATATTATTTTTATACGAAAAAGATATTGGTATCCGAATAAATCAGAACTAATAAACATAAACATTCACTGGTAGCTCTGAGAAGTTTCTAGAGGGTAACCCGTGGCAATATCGTTACCATCCGCGGTGGATAATGTCAAACTCATTTGCAATGTTTTTTGTTACGTTTGTTCTTAGACACACGTATATCAAGTAGAAATTCAAAGTAGACACTCTTATTTCGTGCTTGGAATACCTCAGGTGCTCAGCATTATCATCACACAAGCTTTTTATTTTTTACTGTTTGACATAGGCTTCGTCTACGATTAAGGAGTGCCACAAGACTTGAGCCGTTGATGATTTAAACAATACCGGTTGCCTTCTTGAGACGAAGCTTATTGTCGTAAAAAGCACAACTTCCCCTTTTTTGGCTTTTAAATGTTCGCTTTTAAAACAGACAGTTAAAAAACAGTATATTTGTACAGTAAACAGTATATGTGATAGGATTTTCAAATGTTTATTGGGTTAAAGAAATTTTATATAGTGGTTCTATTGTTATTTGACAATATAAAAAAAAAATCTCCAAATTATGAACTCGTTTTTTACTTTAAAAAAATCTTTGGTGAACGATCTCCTTGATCCATTCTTGTGACATTCCATTCATTTGATGTACATTGCTGACATATTGAGAGAAAATAAGAAAATTTTAACGTTATTAGGAGAAAGATTTCGTCATTGACTAATATGACCAAATTTTGTTTATCGAGAAAGCCATGTCTACGTCTTATCTACTCTGTGGATGTACGAAGGTTTTTCAGGAAATAGACTAGATTTTATGACATCACCGCGGGCTCCTGATGTTATTAATCTTTGTTTTTCCAACTTCCGACGCAAAACTTTACGACTTTGTTGCCGATAATGTCCACCGTTTGCAGTTATGAGGATTGATGAAGATATTAACCGAATCCTAACTTTTTTCTGATTCTGAAAAGTTAAATATCTGTGAGTTTTATTGCTAATATGTGGTCAATGCCCATCTGCTAAATTCCTGCTGTATTTGTTCACTACATCTTTTAGATATTAATTGACCAATTCGGAAGCTCCTGTGTTTTTTACATTCTTGTGAAGACACCAGTGGATTTCCCTAAGGCGTATGAAGTCTGCCAATCCGCACTTGAGCAGTGTGGCAGACTAGGCTCTTAATCTTTTCATTCTGAGAAGAGACGCCTGTTCCAACAATCAAATCATAAAAAAGGTTCGAAAGATAGAGAAAGAGGGAGAGAGAAAGGGATAGAGAAAGGGAGAGAGAAAGGGAGAGAGGAAACACTAGTCTAAATCATACCATATTTACCGGTTTTGTGTATAATACCGCTATTTACTAATCAGTCAGTCTATCTGATTTTATGTAGTATTCTTGATTTTCAAAAATGTTAACGGCTTCGTCAGTAGTGAATATCATATTAACACACTAAAGTACAGAAAAACTAATAATATTTCACCACAATTATCGACGTCCGTTACGATTCATAGTTTCGATCTTGCCCTCATCATTTTCGTTATGCAAACGCATTTTCACTACGTGCTAATCAAATATTGTAATGATTTGCATATATGTATTATATAAGTACTGATAAACTGTGTTTACTGCACATTGTTCAGCTGTAAGCTTAAGTAATTTTAAAAATGGAATCCCTGATAAGTGTTTCGACAAATCCACTTGAACTTGAGCGGTTGCAGATCAGATAAGAAGCAAGCACCTTAACAGGAAATACTATATAAAAACAGCTAAGTGTATTGGAGGCGGAAAATTATTGGTATTTTGATATAATCCCCGAATATAATATAATAATAAAAGGAGAATAATCTTCAAGATTAGTTACATTTTCCAATGGCGACAGTAGCCAGTTGGCTTGCTCGGTTATTAAAAAAAGATCTTAAATGGAAATAAACGTAACATCACGCCTGTAATCCCCAAGGCAGAGGAGTGAAATACACTCCCAAGTTTCACCAGTTACGTTTAGGTCCCATGGAATAGGTGGTGAGCTTATTGCCATACACCGGGCACTGATCCAGACTCCGAGTCACTACTAGAAATTCTAAATTAGAAAAATCCAATAGCCCTCGACCCGGGATTTGAACCCAGGATCTCCCGATCAGCAGTCGCGCTTGCAACCACTCGACCAACGAGGCAGTCAAATTACTTAAATGGAAATACTTTTAAATAATATAAGTATTGCATCAGGTTATTAAAATTCTTATTAATATTCATAATTCGTTCTAAATTACTACATTCTTTCAACAGGCAACATCTTTTCATTATTATTTTATACATTGGGGGAACCAAACAAGTACGCAGCAGTAACTAGGGGTTTAAACTGTCAATACACTTTTTCAACGAGGCAAACCAAGACGTATTTCAACCAAATTAATCAAATATTGCTGACGGGAGAGTCAGAATGGTTGGATGCGAAGTGCTGAAGATCGATCTCCGTGGCGTACTATTGTAGGGGCCTATGTCCAGTAGTAGACGATGACGAAACCATTCGAATCCGGAGTAAGCTGTACAAAGAGAGTAATGAAACTCGAGGGAACACGTAGCAATAGAAAAATTTTGGGACTCGGTGGTCTCTATTTACTCTAAGAGACTGCATAATACAATAAAATTACTTTCAACTAACCTATGCGTTATCGTATGTATATTAATATTGTTATTAAAATGTTAAGAGTAGAGTATGTTATGAGTATATTGCAAGCTGAGTGACATAAATATAACACTATTTACGTACAAAAGGAAAGTCTTTGTAGACACCATTGTTATTCAAATGCTCTTTCATGTTTATTCTGTACATCGCAGTCAATAAAGCTCAGTGCCCGGATTAAGTTCTCGCTTTCAATGCCCCAACGTATTATCTTTACGCAGAAATGCAAAATGTCCCAATAAATGTTTGGATATGAGTCACATTTAGGAATGACTTTTCAATATGTTGGTCATTGGTAGGAACAAAGTGGAATTACTGTTGTTGGGAATAAAAATCTTGTTTTCGTTACTTTATTTAGGTGTTACGCTATTAATATACAAATTATATTAATACAGCAATGATATGGGCGTCTATATCTTAAGACTACCTACAAAACAAACTTGCACAGGCTCCCATGACACATGACTACTTACAAACAGTAATATCAATAGTCAATACAAAGGTCTTATGTAGAGTTCTACGTAGAGTTCGACTGGCATCTTCACATACAAACAAACTTGTTTGGTGAACTTTACTTTGTGCTGTGTGTATACAATTATCATTTATTGAATGCCGTATACAGTCTTCAGATCTAAGCAAAGACGTATTATATCATGTTGATTTCAATTATAATTGAATACGTGGGTGTGATTTAACAATTAACAGACACACATACCTTTCCGCATGTCAGCCTTTATAAAACTTGCTACGTAACAATGTTAATAATATCTTCAGTCAACATTACTCTCAGTCCTACGAACCCAAAATTACGCAGAACTCGCGTTTTGGTAACCATACAGATGGTACTTTATTGCTTGGCTATGACGTCATCCATAACCTATGTAAACATTTAGAAAATCTCAATACCTAAGAAAGATACTCTATATGGTTTTTCTTTTTGGTTCGACGGGTAAGTAAATCTGTTAATTGCTACGTTTCAGCTACAATTCTCTGTGCA
>DWEE01000169.1:0-20769 GCA_018245755.1 Parelbella macleannani | reverse complement strand
GTATTGTAGGTAACAATGGCGTACTCGTAACTCACGGAAAGTTTCGCGCAACGAGTGAAGTTGCTACGTTATCGGAGATGATAAACTGAGAGTATTTACTCTTTTCCAACAAATAAAAGCACGGAACATGAAAAACCTATTAGCTAGAACCGCTGTAATAGAGCGCTAGAATATTAGTTTCTGTATAAAACAATCGTTGAATAAAAATGCATGTAAGTTATTTCAGTTTCTCTGAACCTAATTGCGATTCAAAGACTTCATTACGTTTTTATAGGTACCATTAATACAATAATGGACGTAAAAAACCTGATTTTTTAAATTCTTGTTACCTTCACGCCTGTATACCCCAAAGGAGTAGGCAAAGTATTGTAATAGCCTCCTACGATCCATTTGTTAAATTTTATGTCTTACCAAGGAATAGTGGGTGAGCCTATTGCTATCTATATACCTGACACAGCTTCGAGAAACCACTACTGGAAATTTTAAATATCTCAAATCCGAAAAACGAACCCAGGACCTCTCAATCAGCAGTTGTGCTTGCGAACGCTGAAACAACGGGGTTGGCAGTAATTAATTACGAGTATATGCAAATAAAATTCAACTTTTTCGGTGCAGCTATTCAGCCGCACATTTACTGTAACTGACCTGCATTTTGCAGCTGGAGTGCAGTCCTGATGTCGCTGCATCTAGGTAACCAATCACAGGAACATACTCCACCACACTACTTAGACAATAAAACGCTGTAAATAGGTTCTAACTGTTTATCGCATTTGCTGATATAAGCTAAAACAGTAAGATTTGTCTGACAGTTGTTCTTACACAAGCATTAATCGATTATTGGTCAGGTTTAACAGTACGCCCGCTTAAATGTTAGGTACCTTACCAACAACTGGGATGATGTTACTAGCACACTACTATCCTGGCAGCTATCTGTGTTTGTACACTACTTGCATACTGCCCTTTTCAAAAGAAGAATCACTCGTTTTCGTTCGCGGCAATCATTAAATAGTAATCGTCGAGACGAACAATCGCTAAGACCAACTTCACTGAATAACATTTCTACATTTCACACATCAGACAAAACCGTTAGAAAAATATGTCGCCCTTCAAGAGTTCAAAGGTCTGAGAAATTGCTTTATTAACAGTCGTAAAGAAAATTGTTCAGTTTTATTTGATCTTGAAATTGCTATAAAATTCGTATAGCAGTGCGCGCGGGTGTCTGAATTGCATTCTACGTTCAGATGACATACTGTAGGTACGAGACATGGCGTCCACGTCTTTTGATGACATTTTCTGTTGCTTTTTAATGTTTTCGTCTGACGTTCGTTGGTTTCTTTCCACTGTAAATATATGCTATCGCCAAAATACCTCAATACTTGTAATTAAATATTTTTGTACATCTCTACACTCAGTCACCTGATACCGAAGCAGACAGATCCTGTGTTATAGGAAACGGATAGCTGACACATTAAAATATACTCGTATGTAGATACATATATACACATGAACATACATCTACCTATGTACATAGAAATCTATATAAATTAAATGACTTTTACTTTTTTCTAAATTTGTCCCAATTTATTTTGTGCTTGTTGATTGAGTTCAGAACTAAAGACGATGCTATCATCAACTCAACTCATAATATGTCTATGCATAGACATATGATTTGAGTTGATGATAGCTTCTACGTTCAGTGTGTGTTAAACATAAGTAACTCCTCTTATGACTAACCATAAGATCAATTGATAAAATGTCTTATCTCCTAAGCCAGCATAACCTTCGTACTTAGAACACTTGGCTTGGAAAAGTCATTAATGAAATGAATAAAACAATTTTCGTGCTACTTACGAAAATGACATTAAATCCTCTTTAAAACAAATAATGTATTGAACGCGCGCCGTTCGAGTTGTATAAGCAGTAAACGTGAATACTGTCGGTAACAAAATGGGAATACGAGACGCACATAAAAACCCAAGTAAGCCGCGGGTTGTATAAACAAAGAGATGAGTTTAATAACGGGTTTTTGGAGCTCACTTTCTAGATGGCGGGCATCCATCAAGAACAATTTCACTGCCTTGTCATGTCATTAAATGGTGATATGGGTCCAAACAAAACGAGCTACTTAATGCCAGTCACTGCGATGCGATGTTGGACCGCGGCGCGCCGACTTTATGATTCAGCGGTTTCACGGCTCCCAAGGCGCAGCTCACTAAATACCAGAAAAAGTGGCCAAGTCTACTTAGTATAACATACTGCTTCTTTTAGATTTTGATAAAGATTTATTTTTATTGCTTATTTTGATTAATATTATTATATATCCCATGTCCCATATTCGTAGGCATATGCGTAGGCCGAGGAAACACCGAATACTCAATAAGAATTTAGGTGTAAATATTAATTATAATTTACATATAGCAAAGGTTATTGTGTTTTAAGGTTTAAGGTGGTTAATCCATTTACATTTTTGTGGAATTTCGTATAGTAAGAAAAATTAATTTCTAAATACATAATATTTAGGTAGGTATGTGTATAAGTATGAAAGCGCCAAAGAATTGCCTGCTTGTATATTTAGTGCGCCTCGCTACGAAAGTAGGTACTGGAGAGATTTTAAGGAAAATGTTTTTGATTGTAATCTTTAACCAGTGTTATAATCTAAGTTACAAAATATAACAGTGGTCGCCAGTATGTTTATAATACAATTTATTATTATAATTATGATACACGCGCACTACGCTGTAGCAGGAGGTGGATAGACTAAATACTAATTAAATGGCGGGAGGGATATGACAAAGAAAATGAAGACTTATTTCATACCAGTTCTGCTTTGGACGGTTCACCCGGCACGTCTTCAAATTATTGACATAGAACAAAGCAAATATTGCTTTTTAATAGTATGTGTAAGTACAGTAACTCTGTTATTGCATTAAAACTTCCTAGACACGCAGATATGATTCTTAAAATATTAAAGACATCATCGATGAATAATATGAACACAATTAATACCAAGACTAACCTGTATTGACCAAATAGATCGGCTAATGGGGGAGATTCCGAAACCAACGAGCGTTTAAGAAGAATAAATGTGGACATAGAAATAATTGTCACTGGGTTCTCTCAGTCTACCCGGTAAGAGATCTGGCATGATGATGCAATAATAATTTCGTACAGTCAGAGCCTTGTGCCAGTAAATGAATATCAAACCCCCACAATAGGAGGCTAAAATTGAATTCACTTAACAATAACTACCTTACAGCACAATAATGAATCAGTACTCTTAATTGTGGCTGAAGAATTGAACAATAAATTTCACATCGAACTGACGCCATATCTCATAAGCGGCGCACCGCATGTCATAGGAAATTGAAAATAAATTCCTTTAAGCTTCCAATTACCTCAATCGGGAATGTCGAGTTTCGGAGACATAACTTCACGCCGACATCCGGTTACAATTTGCGAAATGTCCCTTGTTCAATATGTTCCAATCGAACGTGAGATAATATGTCTGCAATAGTCAGTTGGAATTACTTTCTCAACGTAATTCCTATAGACGTACATGATACATTGTTTTATTCGGAATTAATTCACCCTGCTTACAGCCTGAACTGGTGGTTGAATTATATTGGCTGAAACCAGAAATCTCTTAAATTGTGCGCGCGTGTGTATAGCGTGATAAATATAGTCAAAGATATCAGATCTGAAAAAATAAAAACGTTTATCACTCAGCGCTCTCTGGGTACCCCGTAAGAGATCTAAAGTATCTTACAATAACACTAATAACTCACTGTACGCTATGGAATTAAGTGCATATGGACTTGAAGTTTGCTTCAAATTTAAATATAAATTTAATTTTCATCTTTTTAATAATATTTTATGGTCCACTGCTCTAAATACGGCTCCCCGTCTACATTCCAACATGAAACCGTCTTAATTTAGATAACACTTCATACAGTCGCTAGAAGATTCGTACCAAGTCCTGTTTTGAGCTACAATATCTTTTAGTAGGTTTAAGTATCTATAATTGCTGGTTCCAATAAGCTAGTTGAGATAACGATAGAAGACTTTAAAAGTCTTGATGCTGGAAATACTCTTAATCACGAGTGGTAAGATTTGCACTTGATGTAATTTATTAATTCTGCCATAAATAACGTTTTTACTTCACACTGTTGCTATGAGCTCTTCAAGTTTCAAGTCTCTTATGAATTAGTTACAATATTAATTGAGTAAAGATATGAAAGTCTAACTTTGTTGATAATTTAATTTCATTCGATTATGAAGGTTAACTGCTCACTGCGAAAGTTAGTCCCAATATCCCAATATTATTAAAAGATTTACACAAACTAAGTAAGTGGATTTGTAAATACAATTTGTAAATCATTGGTCAACAAAAAAATATAATTTATCTAGTAGCAATATTTAAGACGAAATTGAGTTCGACGAAGAACAGTTATTATTATTTAATCATCAATCTAGATTCCTTACAGGGTAGATAGAGAGTACCGTCTGAAAAATATTTCTATCTTTATAGACATGACGTGTCTTATGCATCAGTCTCTTCATAAAGGCACGCCGATTTTGGAGACTTCAGACTCCTGATCGGCCTGTATGAAACAGATTTAGTCCAAATATGTAAGCCTGCGAGACAAAATAAAAATAAACAAGCAACTAAGAGTACGATGAAACTGTATACTAACATAAAAATCTTTAGCATTTAATCATAACTTAGAATGCCAAGTTGTAACTAAAAGGGGTGGGTTCTCACACCTCTCACGACCTCTCGCGAACCCCTTTTCATTGGGTCACTAAGTAACAAAACGTCAGAGACACGCATCAATATTAAGCCATTAACTCGGGTTTGTTTGCTAAAGGCACCGCAAGGTTTGGCAAGAGGCTCGAGTGAGATGTAGGTCCAATACGCGTTCCGTTATATATTATTCAGACTTTACCGCTCACCGAACCAAAGTAAACAGATATTGGCGATAGTTACACTGCTCTGGTGGAGAGGTTTCAGAAAAATGTATTTTTACTCATGTTGCCTAGAAAAAGGATAGTGTTTACCTTACGTTAGGTTGTCAATGTTTTTTTAGATAGGTACCTATATATTCTAGAACTCAGCATATCAATATCACTAATTGTATATTGATTGATCCGTTGAGCACACGTAATAGCCCTTTTTCAAGGTGAAAAAATTAATGTAAATATAAATCGCCATGTATCTACTGTATACATCTGTCTAAGATGTATTAACTTCGATCGGATACACCTACTACGAAAACCTAAACAATCTAGCATTTAACTTAAACAGCTTAATGAAGGAGCGATAAATTAAGCGGCTCATTTGAGCGAATGAATGGCCCAGTAATAGAGTGCGAACTGTCGTCGATTCGTTCCACAAAAGAAAAGTAGGAGAGACTGTTTCTTTGTTCTCAGTAAATCGAGTGGCGGCGTCGTTTGTCGACGTTATATCGCGCTGATTCGACGTTTATGGCCGACCTGCAGAAGCTCTCTGTTACTCTTGATTTGCAGTGCGTTCCTGCTATAAATCTTGCTTAGATATACGCCAAGCGCGACAAACATTTCTAAGTATATATTAAATTCATTTCTCGTATGTCTCTTACATCTGTATAATGGTGATAGTTGATGTTTATACACACAATTACAACCTTTTTTCATATTTCTATTTGTATCATGTTCAGCCTGGCTTACTTCACTAATAGACATTGACGTCCACTGAGGCGCTTGTGCCCATGATACTTGCTGGGTGGGGATCGCAGAGCACTGCTTCTCATATCACTTATTCTGCTGTACATCAGCGACCAGGGCAAGTGCTACACGGACGATCCAGAATATTAGTGTACCTTTCATTGAATATTTATCCTTTTTTTATTGTTTGGTTTCCCAGAAATTTAAAATCAATTTGAAAAATCATAAAGTATCCTTTACGAATGGGAGCATTCGGGCAAAAATCAATATAAACACAACTGCAAGTGTTCGTTGTTAGCCGACCAGTTGTTCTCAGCCCATCGACGGTGTAGCTTGCGCTAAGCACACGTGGACTAATAAGACGGCCGTAATTCTGGTGAATGTGAGAATTCGGCGCAGCTGCTTGGCCCGTAACCTGCGCTCTAAGTAGCTACAATCTACCCTCCCTAACGTTTTACAAAGATTTTTCTAGTTTTCTCGCTGTACCATTTTTACCTATAGTTAGCCGTAAGGAGACAAAATTTCGTCTCATTTAGTAATTTGGCCTTGCGCAGTAGAAATTGTTTTGTACATTACGGAATTTCGCTGAATGTTGTTCTTTGTAAGCGGATTTGGTAAAGCTTGAACTTATGTAATAGGATTTAGACAATAAAAACTAAGAGATTATGATATCCTTTTTGGGAGAGCGGAGATAACCATTCACGTCAATTATTTTATGCAATATATTTTAATTAGCTATTCCATTAAATTAAGTTTCCTTAATGTCTTTTCCATTAACGGCGGAGACATCAGTAGGTACATACTAGTGTACTGACTATAATAACACAGATAATAATAGTATGTAACTACCTGATGCCCGCGACTTCGCTTGCGCTGCTCATCACATTAACAATGTATTTTATGTGCTGAGCAAAAAACCATCGAAAAGATCGGAAGCAAAACTTACTTACTTTATACCTTACTTATTTTATACTTTGTTTCCGAAATTTCTTTGTAAAAATGTTATTCGTCACAACAGCAAGCGAGGTTTAATTGAACGTCACTGAAAATGTAGTGCTTATAAAATTGTTTTCTCAAAACTGAATAACTTTATATTGACTGGAGAGATCGAGAGATAAAAAACTTAGAAGACAATTGAAATCTATCTAGTAGTTGTACTGTAATGAGAGTACAGTGACAAACCACTATCATGTTATCTATACAGATAGAATGATTATATAAGCAAAACAAGCCCATTCGAGATGAGGTCATACCGTCGCATATTCGCCTTGCCACTCGCCGACTACGTTCGTAACACTGAAGTAAAAAAGTTTTTTGTGGGAAAGAATATGTTGGTGTAAGAAGAAGCTAGTATACATCAGAAGCTAGTAGTCATCAACCTGAGTTCACTCCTAGAAGTAGGCCCCCCCTGAGAGGGTTTTGTCGATAATCCATGCACTGGGTATTCGGGTTGAAGATCCTAGAGCACGCGTTTTTGCAACATCTGTGTTGCTGCTCGGAGGCGGCCAAGCCATCTAGCAGTGCTTTCGTAGGCTGTGCCATAAAGCGTCCACCCAGCGCCGAGCTATGTCGCCGCTTACGACATCCTGTTATCCCGGCATGGGGCCGAAAAGTGTATTCTTCTCCACCCCATACGGATGAATAAAGAATGTAAAATATCAGTTAATTAATTTATTTTACAAAACGAACAGAATGTTTAACATGCAGTAGTGTAGCGTGGTTACTCGTACTTGCAGAGCACGCGGCCTTTGTGGCGCTCCGTCGAAGCATTAACTAGTTTATTACTTTATTACTTTATTAGATTTAATAAATGCATTCGTTATTTACTTAGGAATTTATAGCGTTGCGCAGGTGCGCGCAGCTCGTAAACTTTGTTTCGTTTCGTCGCTGTGTGCCGCTTATAGACTAAGCGAGACCGTGACTTATGTATGTGCATTGGCCCTATTTCGTTACATTTGGATTACTAAAACGCTTATGATTACGTTCACAAATTACTTAAAACATACAACGTATAATCTATGATGGACGGTAATGTGCAATTTTTAACAGCTTTTGCGTCCTTCAGACGGATTTAGCACTTGATCGCAGTCATTGTTAGAGTAGATTAGGGTAATATTGCTTAACCGAACTTTAACCCCTCAATGTTCATAGCCATATGTGAGTTAATTTCATTAAAATCATTTAATTATGTACTTAGCTAATGATTGTGTATTTTACATATTAAAAGCAAATATGAAATACGAATGAAACAAAATAAGAACGGTGCATTTAAAGTTGCAGCAAAACAGACAATACGGTACTTTAGAGATTGTCGTGTTGGCCATTTTCCTTCTTATAAATGGGACAAAAAGACCTTTTCCCTTTTTTAAAATTCTGTTGTATCTGTGGATACCTTTTAAACAGATGAGAGCAACAGCAGGGTTTGGTTTCAGTCGTTATCTTAATTATTATTTATTAACTTGAAAAACGAAATCTTCAAATAACTAAATTACAATATTGCAGCATAACCCTAAAGCACTGTTTCACATTAAAACGTTATATGACCCCAGATCAGTTACGCTGTAGACTGAGAGCACCGAGTGTTAAATATCCTAATCCTTATGGACCTACCACGCTTCCACGTTCTTACAACTGAGAACATCTGAATATGTTCAAAATAGGGCGTGTAATGTTGTTAATAGCATATAATATATAAATTTTCCCTACAGTAAGTATTACACTTATCAATGAAAGTGAATTTATTACGTAAAGCCGGATTTCTAGCTAATTGTGCTATTGTGCCTGGAAGCCATTGTAAGAAATATGTGCATGTGCTCTTTCTTGTTAAAACGCTCTGATTTTTCAACAATTTACCATTCTGGCCTTTTAAGCAAATGAGTTGAAGGCGCCCCGTCGCAGGCAAACTGGGGCGACTTCGAGAACTGCGCTAGGTGTGGACTTATTGCGAAGCAATTAAAACTTCGAGCAGCTTAGGTTGTTAGCGCAATTCGACTCTTTTTGTATTGTTCGGCCACAATCGCGACGTAAACAAAGAGTGCACGAGACAAAGGGAGTTTTCTTGAAAACAGTATTTAGTGCTATTTCCAATGGACTCCGTAACTCGGCGAGTACCCCGCGCTCAATAAAAACTAACTTGCAGAATTCATGGCGCCATTGAAAACTTCTAACCAAACACTATAGTGTCTCCTAGATAAAGTGGTAACGTCGTTTTATACTACAGATCTTAGATGTATTGTCTTAGTTTATAATTTGAGGACTAAACTTACAAGTGAACAAAAAAATTTTAACAAAACTTCAATGGGGAATTTCACTGTTAAAGTTATTTGCACTGAAAAGAAACAATGATAAACATCGTGCTAACTAGTGTTGTATTTTTTTGTATTATTAGAAATATAATAAAAAGAAATGAAAAGAAAACAAAGAAACCCAATGCATGCTTTTGGGCATTGGGCCTCCTTAAAGGACCATGAGTAAAAACCTACAAAAATGGCACTTATTCGGGATGGCTTACATCTAACAGTGGACAAACTGATGATGTGCGATGCAATGAAATTTGTAGAGTTGTGTCAAGATTTAAATTGGAAAGGGACAGATATAAATTTATATCAGCAGCGAGTAAAGAGGAACGCCAGCAGTAGACGACCTCCGCGGAGTTTATCAACTTACTGTCACACAGTTATTTATGGTCCAGTAAACTTTGATATAAATATTTTCCGTCGGCCACGTCCACTGCAGGCCAGGCCCCTCGGGCCCACCACTAGGCAAGTCAAGTGTCATAAATTTGAAAATTGTTTTTCGAACCAAAATAAAAAGACACTGGCCTTTCGTTAGAATAATCGTGAATTAAAGTTGATTGCAGCTAAAAATTTAAATTTGTGAGAAAGGCGAATAACATAGCAAAATACAGTCATCATCATGATTATCAGCCTACTCCCGCCAGCCACTACTGGACATAGGCCTCTCCAATGGCACGCCACTGAACTCAATACAGTATCATTCGAATATTATATAATTATGTCGTTTTCATTATTATATAAGGGCAAAGCATATTTCACCACACACGTCTTACATATTTAACACGATATAATTAAGTACATGGTGAAAAGAAATGATGATAACATTTTTTTAAAGTTTTGAGCTAGTTGCCTCATTTCTATATCAGGATAACTTCGAGTACACTATTCCCCGAATTATTTATTTGAACTGTAATAATATATTTAACTCGTAACGATGAGTTTCCCTTCATTGTACATTTAAACACAAGGCAGTGTATCAGCCAAGTTCCTCTCCACTTTCAGTCAAGTCGCACAATAAGTACCATACAACATAACAAATTTTCCTTTAATACCATTGAAGAATCTCATTTATGACAGGAGATAAAATTTACGGAAAATCGAAAGAATTTAGTGCCCAGCTAGATCTCGTTTCTTTTATTAGCGAAACCATTATCCAAGTACTTTTCTTGAAAGTTTTATGCAACGACCTTGCCTTCTTCCACGTTTTTTTTTGTCGCATATTATTGTAATCAATTTCAATTAGTCATTACTTACCTTTTAAAAATAATGGTATTCAATTAGGTTCTAATATAAAATAACTAGGTGTCATCACCCGGCTGACACTAAAACATCTAATTTAACGACACTTTAATAACTTTTATCGCAAGTTCCCGCTTCAGTAGACTCGTGTTCGAACCATTAGTTTTATGTGGATTACTCACCACTCAGGAATTGCTTACTTATTATTCGGCTTTCTATAGAGGATTCTTGCGGCTATTGTTTGCTCAATGGTCTTTAATATTATCATTAAAATTAAAACGAACTCATTCTTCCTTTCAATACGGATTGGTAGGAAGAATGGCTTAAACTGCAGAGAGAGATCAAAAATCACATATCTTGACTAAACAGATTCAATAGTGGCTGATGGAAGAGGCAAAAAGGGGACCAAAACCGACATACGTGTATGAAGAAAGCGATAAATATAGAAGTACGTCGGGTCTAAAAAGATAGAGATATTTGGCATTCGATGCTTTCTGCCTACCCCGTAAGGGATCTGGTGATTGTGTAGTTTGTGATTATGTAGTATGATGTAATAATTCTCTCTACAAATATCAAAAACTTGTGCGAATTACGCATGTTTGTAATCCATTTATGGCTGAGTATGCTTTTAACGGAACTGCGCATGATGATTGCTGGTTGCGGTGTAGTTTGAGATATGTATAAATGATACATTATGCAACGGCAGAGGCGGATGTGTACTTTATTTTAAATTACATTTTAATGTCTCAAGCAAATATAATATAAATCCAAACTGTGTTCATTATATTTTCATAATGCACTCAGATATTTACTCGTATGTGGGAGTCGTAACCCATAAAACGTAGAACATTATAAAATGTCGATAATCCCGTAAAACGATGAAGTATTTTTATACAAAATAGGCCCATATAAAACTTTATTTATCAAAACAGGATGTCCTGGTTAAATATTATTATTTATGTTCGCTCGAATTTTAAGCGGAAAATATTTCGGTGGACGGCCAGTAATTAAAGCGCTCTGTTTGCGCGGACGCGACCTTAACGAATTTTTACGCTTTATTTGGATCATTCCAATAATGAAATGAAGACCTTTGTAACAAGTTGTTGGTTAAGGAAATACTTTGTAAAGCTTGGTATAAATAAACGTTTGCCAAATAGATTTAAATAGACAATTCCTTTTTTGGGAATGTTGCTTTTTTACGTAATAGATAAAGAATTCAGTAGAATTAATATTAAGATATTAATAACAGCACCTTAAATTAACATAAGTTTAAATATTATTTAAATCTGTTCCTTGAGTGCTATGACACTCAAATCTAATAAGACTCAATAAAAATAAGGAACAATGGTTAAATTTCCAAACATTTGAGAGTAGCACTAAAAATTTTCGCTCTGCAGCACAAAGAGTCAAAATGGTTTTAAATGAGCCATTATCTTTCATTTTTAACGCATCACAGTCCACATTATAGCCCGTAAAACAATAATTCTGTCGCGAAATGTGCACAGTTAAAAGAAACGCCGTTTTCCGCATTGCGCCTTTAAAAATGGGTCCTTAAATGGACATCGGGATAAAAAAAAATTAAAAAATGCAGGAGCGTGACGGCTCAAGAATTTGTGAACCGGATACCAGCCGCTTAGGGCGAATACACATTCTGTATATGTTCCACGCAGCACATAATGTTCCGCGTACTTTATAGCGGTTATTACTCATACTATTTTTCAATATTGTTAAAATTTTATTGGAAATATAATTATAAATGATAAAATATGTATGTGCCGACTTAATTCAGTATAGAAATGATTGTTGGCCAAAATATTAACAGCTAATATCGAAATTGTAGAAACTCGCAATAACTCGTACATCTGTAATGTTACATTTGTCAACTGTCATTTCATAGAATATGTCAGCTTCTGATCTCGCTCTCTTGGTTTTTCTCAGGACATGTAGAGTTTTTTTTTATAATAAAATCTCCTTTAATCGGTTATTGTGATTTAAAATTTGGACATAACCCTCCAATAGCAAATTGCTGGCATATAAAATGGTTGATTAATATTTATTATTTATACAATTTGTGATAGAGTCGTATTTATTTGCTTTTAATTCTTATATAAGGGAATAATTTGCATGCATTCTGCTATAAAATATAAAATTTTATGACGTTTGTACGACAACATTGTAAGGATTCCCTTAATTATTCGATAAACCGTTCTTGCTAGTCAAATTCTTAATACAATTGTGTGCAATTACCCTTATTTACGTAATGGAAGCAACGAACAGAGGCGCGGGCTGTCTGGTACGCACAATAAATACTGACAGTGCTGCTTAACAGCAGAAAAATTCACAGTAGTTGTTTGTCGTGAAGGAATATTGAATCACCTAAATAAATTAAAAGTTAGTCGGTTGCAATCTGCCTTATTTAATTTTTAGTTTATTTGGATGTATGGAAATTTTTACAAATGCATGATTCCACTTACCAAACTGTACCTATACAATTCACCTTATTCAGTATTCCTAGTAATAATATCTTTATTATTATATATAAGGATTTTTTACGTTTCAGTGTTTTAATCTCTTTCCAAAGTAAAACGATAAAAAGGATTGACAATAATAAAGATGTTTAGTCCTAAGCACAATTAATTATCTCTTCGAAAATACAGCATAATATATTTGTTGATCAGACAATAAACCATAAAATGGCATTTTAAAAATCTGCAATTAATCTATTGACGAAAGATCTACTTCAAAACGCACGTTCAACGCTGACATAAAATTCATGAAAACTCTGTTATGGGAAAGTATATTCAATAAAGTCTACCAAGCTATTATTACACGGCACTGGCTGATGTGATACTAAAACTTTTTCGTTTCGATGACACAATTTGACGGAATATTAAACAGTATATTCATAGAACAAAACTTCAAATAAAACAAGAGCATTGATACAGCAATTAAATAAATAATAACATGGGCGTATTTTCTTGGTCATAAAACCAATTTCGAGATTACTAAATACATATATATGTGGTGAGAGAATGAGAAAGAGCGTACTAACCGCGTGTACAATCAGCAGCATATAGAATCTTTCTTTAGTTACAAACAGTACAATTTCAAAGGAGGGTCGTAATTGTGACACAATCTCTTTAATAATAGTTATTATAAATTCTTCTATACATGGACAATCATTCCACAGTCGACCGTAACCGTAGTTGAAGGTGAAATTTACTATAAATAATTATAACACTAATATTAGATATAATTGAAAATTAAATTAATAAGGTAGCGAAAATTCCTAATAATTTTAAATTAGCCGACTGTATCCGATTTTCATTTAGAATTCTGATCCGTTACTTTGAAAGGCGGGGTGGCTGGCATTTATTGAATTCTTCATCAAAATTCATTTTACATTTTACGGTTTTGAAATATTGAAGCAAGAGAATATCGAGATTTACTGTAGGCACTTTTGTCTTCCAATTATTTATTAGATATTTCAGGCCTTTTTGTATAAAGCAATACGTGTGTTTGTGGGATTTACACCACCGAGGGCATCTCATTGTACTAAGATTTGTAATTGTATAGGAAGTAGTGTTCTTACATAAATATTTTAACTCATCCGAATATCACAGGGGCTTATTTAATGCAGTTTCTACTGCCTTTAATCAATGTATACAATCATATATTTTTAAATTCTTTTAACATTATACAATTCTAATATAATGATATCTATCATTAACGATTCCTCAAAACAGTCTCTAATATTGTTTACATCACCTCATGATCAACCATTTTATCATTCGGCTGAAATTGGTGACGGGCCTCCTTTTAAAACGAGAAGGATTAAGACCATAATTTGCGACGTTGACCAAGTGCGGGTTGGCAGGCTGTACACGCCTACGTCCACGCATTATTCTAATATTGTGAACTATACAATAACACAGAATAACGAACTCGATTAAATTCATTGTATGATTATAATATATTGCTCTAACTACTATAAATGTTGTGACGTAAAATATTCCTACTTGAATGACTTGGCAAAATGAGCTTAGAAACACAATTATGATATTACGCTTGTCATGAGTATTGTTCACGAGAACGAGACTAAATGTTATCACATAATGTTTGACACATAAGACATGTACATAGACATTTATAAGGATCACTTGTAGTCTTGGAAGCTTAGTGTAGAATATAAATATTGCTCGTAAGGATCAAGAATTTGGTATATTTTATCAATGTTTACGTGTTTTGGTAGCCATTATCCATTGGTCGGAATACTACGTACATATAATAGACAGGTGGAGTATTTGTAAAATCTACAACCAAAGTTGTAGAGATTATTCATCTTTAGCACTAAGTTGAAATTGGCAGTGTTATTAATAGTATTATATATAACCATGGCAGATTCTTTAGGGTATAGGCAATGAATAACGAATGCCAAATGCCTCCATTCTTACAAACTTGACAGGGTTCATCAAAGACCGAAATATTTTTTTAAATATTCAAGCCGCTTTCGGAGTTAACTGTCTCATTTGCTTGTATCTTATCAATTTTAACACTAGAAAGGGAGTCTGGGTCTTCCGTGCACCTACATGTATAAAGTTTTGCATCAACATTTGTTTTGTAAATAGTCCTCGATGTTATAAATAGTTGTAAATAATGTATTGTTGTAAATACTGTTTCAGTAAACATAAGTAGATTTGTAGCGCCTTTACAATAGAATTCGGGGTAAAGGGTCGTACCTACTACCTTTGTAATATTTATCTAACTCTATGATTTGAATACATCTAGGGGGCATATACACTGCGCGGACAATGCGGGTGCACGGCTGAGATAGCCGTGATGAATGGCTGCTCTGACACGCCACTCGATATCGATTGTGCAGATAAAAATATTGGCTACACCCTTCACTATTAAGTTTCGACACGCGTCGACTTGTTGCGAAGTTAAATTTGAAAATTTATGAAATTCCGTAACTATTCACGGTTTATTTGAATATAATTTACATTCAGTTTGTGATAGTGATAACCACGGATTCGTTATTGGACACTAAATACATATGTAATGGAATGTACTAAATAAATATGTACATATGTAAGTATCAGGGGACATGTTAACACACGGTCGTCTGATCTCAAAGTAGGCTCGAAGAGTATGTATGTAAACAGACGGCTGATAAACTATCGTAACTTGTCCCAGGTGGATATCGAGCAGGTAGCCATGGACTGGCTCAGCAGTCA
Source organism: Parelbella macleannani (assembly GCA_018245755.1). NCBI lineage: Eukaryota > Metazoa > Arthropoda > Insecta > Lepidoptera > Hesperiidae > Parelbella > Parelbella macleannani. The sequence continues at coordinate 5,294 of DWEE01000169.1, read as the reverse complement.
GGTTCGCCAACCACTAGATCGACGGTTGTATCAATATATTCTTAGACAGCGGTGAGTGGTACGTAATAAATATACAAGAAACATGAATATACACCAGAGTGTCGTAACGTTTCCGTACATTAGTCGCTATTGAGTATATTTATATTCGTGTGCAAAGAATCTTTTAGTAACATTTTAACTATAGACGTATTCCATGAAAAATTGTTTGATCTATAAATATCGTCAAATTGTTTTAAAATTTCAACAGACTCGTCAACGACGTTCTCCATGTTATTTTACCATTACCTGAATTGAACCATACCTAATTGAAAATATACTTGCTCTTGCATTTCAAGTATAAATTGTGATATTGTGTGTTCAATTCCAAAAACGGTTTAAATGATAGATAGCTGGGCTATGCACGATATTTTATTAGCTCGGGCAGTTGGGGTTTTTCTCTAGTGACGCAATCAATATAATCATCTAATTTAAGTAGTATAATACAGAAATGTCGGTTTTGATTATGTGGTACATAATGTGGCTACTGAATAAAATATACAAACATATTTCCCATAGAGGTAGACATGGATTTCCACTTGGCACGGTCTTGACTGTTCCCTGTACTTCTTTCTGTTTAACTTTTGCCTTGACTTTCTTTTAGAGGATACTAAATAGGATACTAAATTAAATCAATTGATAAAAAGCTAAATACACGTCGAAGCCGTTATTTCACGAACGCATTAAAGTGGAAAACAAAACAAAATTCAGCAAAAAATTTAACGCCAGATTAAATAATGTGGTTTTAGGATAACGATCCGTAACTTCTAATACACTTCATGCTAATGGAAGAAAAATGTTATATGAATTTTATGGTTTTAAGTTAACTAAATTGTACATTCTGTACTTAAGAATCCACTTAGTGGTTTATACTGCTTCAATTTTTACTTTGCTTACACGCAAATATCGTCACACTACAAGGCGCCAGGGGCGCTATATTTATATTATCGTTTAGTTATTGTTTGAAGCATGATTTAGGTATTAATAGAGTTCGCTGCTGAAGAGTATTTTAAGTAGATGGTTTAGATTAAGCAACAAAAGATAAAAACTTCCATCTTCTTCTCCGAAGACTTTCGGGGACCTATAATGTGAGTACTCTATTACTCATGTCTCTACGAGTCACAAGACATGGTGGAGTACATTCTAAAACCCCCTGCTGCTGTAGAGGGACATGCGCAGTGATATATAAATTGGGCGCACATAGTGTTAAATTAATGGTCCTCAAAACAAATTAATATTTATTGTTACTAGGGGTAACCCAGTGGTCGAAATTCGACCACAATAAATTTTAGTTTCAAGGTTTTTAATGTTCTATGTTTAATACTATGCTAAGATTGGAAAGTTAATTTGCCTCTTTTTTACTAATTATACTGTATAGAAGCAAAAAACATAGTCAACCACTTCAATTATGCTCTAAATGCACACATACACATCTTTACGTCAAGTCCCTTACTGGGTAGGCAGAGAGCACGGAGTGCCAAATATCTATATATCCTTACAGACCTATGTATGTTCTTGTACTTTAGTTATCACTCTCTTCTTTTAGACCCGTATTCGGAGTTTAAAATTAAATCGGTGGCATTACAGTCATTGAGAAACGCCAAAAATATGTACAATGCCATAATTCATAATATAACAGGGACATAATGCATAATGTTAAATTTAATCTCTGAATTTATGATTCTACGCGGAGGCTTTATCACGGCTGGCGTGCCGCTCCTAATCAGATTTACAATATTTCTAACGAGTATGTCTTCGCGCCGAAATTCAACTTGTTCTTAATTAACTCGATTTATAGAATCGTTACCGGGCTATGAATGTTACTGCTGCGAGCTATAAACAGACAATTACATGTACTAGGAGTTATTTTATGAAATTCCAATATTATAATATTAACGTATGTTACCTTACAAGTATTCGAGGCAAATATATGGCACTCCGCTCGACTGCTAACACAGCAATCCATCATACATTTGTTTATTGCATTTTAATAAGAAAAGTATCTGTGATAGTAACAATAAGTAGCCACATTCTTCTCTCTAGAGTTTAATCGGATAAACAAATGTTGCTCGACCCGTCCTCGTCGCTAAGCAGATTTGCATTACCCTATTGCAATTCAAAAGTGTAATAAGTAAGTAAATGCAAATACAGCTGAACCTGAAAACATGCTAAAATGCAAAATATTATAAACCAATTCTCGGTTTTCGGTATCGATATTTATTGCTCAACATAATTTATTTTCATGAAAGGAAGTTTTTACAAAGATACTACCATAAATCTTGAACGTAACTTACTTTGTTTAATTTTTTCAATAATTTAATTTATGTAAATTCTATTGAGATGATATTTTTTACTTTAAAATGTACATTTGAGCCAATTACGTTTTGAAACAACTTTTAACTATATTTAAAGGTAAATAAAATTCATCTAATTATCATAAGTTACTCTAAAATGGTCACCAACGATAAATATATTAACAATTATTATAACTGACGATGACGGTGGAGCGGCGATATACGCAAATTGACTGGCTGAAGATCGAGCTCAGTGGCGTGCCATTGGTGAGGCCTATGTCCAGCAATGGACGAGAGTAGGCTGATAATGATGGTGAAGATTATAACTAGCTAGTAAAGTTTAATGCTACACATAGCCTTCCACCAACACGCTCCTAAGCACAATAATACTAACCTTATCACTGCCAAAGTCTCGACAAAATCACCCGCAATGAATATCCGAATGACAGTTGTCATAACTCGTCTAGTCTGGAGTTATAAATAAATTATTTAGACAATTAAACACACGAAACCGCCATTACATCGTAATTATTATAAAATTTACAATGATCGAATAGTTAAACATTTATTCTCCCATTCTCTAGACGTCCTGGATTCAAATCTTTGCGCGTTTCTCTTTACAAAATATACATACGTGTTTTGAGATTAAACATACTTTAACGGCGAAGAAGTTTTCCTTGAGGCATGTCAACTGTGGCCGAGCGGAGCCTCGTGTGCACCAGTGAAAAGATAATAGGATTAATGTTGTTAACGATGATAACAGCGAGATTAGCTATATTTTGTAACATGGAGTTGATCTGAAATCATCATTCTTATTATACACTCCGTAGTAAAATTTCAGTTAGGGTACTCAGCCTACAATTTTAATAACGGTTCACCCAATGTACGTAACTACGTACATTGAGTGACGGAATGGAAAAACAGATTTCTATTCTGCTCTCCAATGCTCTACTACGTACAGGTTTTTTACTGTAGAGTTGCACTAAAATACTAAATTATTTTCATGCAGTAACTGCAGGAATTTTATTTCATAATAAAAATGTGATTTTAAATTTGATTCGTACAAACGTCAACCCAACCTTTACCGGATTATAACAATAGAATCATATTTTAATTGTCGAAAACATTCAAACCTAAATATTGGGTCGAGAACTATGTTACGTATTTATTGAATAGACACACATGAGTAGTTATAAAATGGAAGAGTACATTTTGCTAATAAGAATAACACAATACAAAAATGACCAATATTTTTGCCATAATTAGAATTGCCTTAATTGAGTGGTTGCAAGCGCGACTGCCGATCTGCACGTTCTAGGTTCAAATCTCGAGTCGGGTACTATTGAATTTTTCTAATTTAAAATTTCCAGTAGTAATTCGGAGTCTAGAATTGTGCACAGTGTATAGCAATAGGCTCACCGCCAATTTCATGGGATTTAACGTAATTAGTGAAACGTGAGAGTGTACTACATTCCTCTGCCTACCCCTTTGGGGATTACAGACGTAATGTTACGTTTACGTTTACCAATATTTTTATTTAAATAACGTGAATGCCATGAGAATCATTATTCCAATAGGTACTAAAACGATTTGCTCGAATACTGTTAACATGGTTGCAATTCGAGATGTAGAGTCGTCTTATTTATTTCATACGAATGTTTCCAAGCGCCACCTCTCATGTCAATCGCCTTACCGCTTTAGATACACTGGTACGTAACACGCGAGCGAAGCGGAAACAAATGCGTCCCGAGGAAGTATCGCTCGGGGCGACGCGACGTGTCAGCCTCTATTTAATAATAGGAAACGCAAAAATCATGGCGGAGTCAACGCCTCACGGATTTATCACTCTCGCTTTACAAGATTACGAAGACCGACAGTGACGGATTGACTGCTCCTTATCTTTTATCCTTTTTTGTTTCACCGTTTAAACTATTTTCGTCTCGGTCCCCCACGTGGATAATTAGGCACCACCTGCATTTGTTCAGGTCACCAGGGATAGTGCCGGCAGACTGTATCTAGACACGCCGCTAATGCTACAAGATTGATGGATCAGGGGTGAAGGATCGCCCGTATAAATCGACAAAACCGATGCAAATTTTCGGGTGTTTGGGGTTAAAGTATTTACTAGGCTTTTGTTGGTTCACGGAAGAAATCCAACGTGTTGACAATTTTGTAGAAGAAATATAAGAATTCACACAAGCTTGTATTGTTCTTACTTTAACGCCAGATGTTTTTATGGGTTTTCTAATTTATAATTTCTATTAATGACTCGTAGTCAGGATCTGTGCTCGGTGTATAGCAATATACTCACCACCTATTTCATGGAACTTAAAGGTAACTGGTGAAATGTTGAAGTGTGGCACACTACCCTGCCTACCCCGTCGGGGATTAGAGGCAAGATGTTGCTTGTTTGTTGTCTGCTAACTATTATTACCATTCAGAAAGATTTATAAAAACCAATTATCCTAGAAAGTGACAGCCATGTCATCAATTATGTACTAATCATGATAGTTGCTGTTGTTAATTAAATTGTATCATTCTAATAAATTATTGCTTTCATATGTTAAATCAGTAAAAACGAAATTATAGAGAGATAACCTGATAACATCGAACCCCCGACTCCCAAAATGCGAGGTTAGAATCAGTGCCCATTCTCTATCAATCTACATCTACTAGGTAAAGTTACAATATTCAGGTTTTAAGCAAATTCCACTTATTTTCCCTACAGCAAAGCGTAAATTAGTAGAAAATGTCACCCAGCATTAAGTTTGGGGCTTTTGTATAAAGATTTTCTTATTTTCGAAATAATTTCAATTTAAATGAAAATATTATCAAATATATAGTAGATAAATCGAAAACTTTTCCAAAAATATTCATAAAATCATCGCCATAGAATTAAATTCACAAGACCTTGACTTTTCATATAATTTTTTTGCAAATCTTTACCTAAACGCCAGCTAAGAT